>JBBPSJ010000422.1:0-12892 GCA_038093535.1 Boletus reticulatus
CAAAAAGGCAGACATCAACGCAATTTACTGCAGTCTGAACCATGGGAGGTGGGGGATAAGTGATGTTTCCGGTCCAAGTCCTCAGTACTTATACATCCGGAAGGCGCTGGACGGTCTACCGTTCGCTATTGAGAACTGCGAACGAAAGACCAATCAAGCACTTACAGAGCACTGTCGCTACATGACAGGTTGAACCAAAAGTCCCTAGTTGGCTCCTTTCTCGATAAGCAAATTTCCGAGATCCGGCCTAGGCTGTTACGGCCAGCATCTGTCGGGTAGTGCTGGGCTGGGCTTGGGCCTCCACCACCCGTCGGGTGGCTTTCGTCAACATAATGTCTTTGACGACGATGTCTGAGCACTCAATATTTGACTGCTCATTGTACCAAGCGAAGGGATTTACCTGATGGATTTGGGGAGGATTTGGGGGCTGAGTTTCTTATCGTGGCTGATTCGTGTTCTTTCGAAGTGTGATGCACCAGTACATCTTACCTTTCCCTATCGTACGAAAAACCATTGTCTTCATGGAAGAACGGTGGTGCAGATTTAAAACGCCTTGGTTTTTTCTTTCGCTTGACCTAGCTTGCACCAGACTCGCGTTGACATGAGGAAAAGCAGACAACCTTAGGGTAAGACAACATCCACAAACAACCGTCCTCACTCTCAACCAGATGATGATGTCACAGCACCCAGACTAGAAGCTTGCGCTCGACGGCACGTATTTACTAGTACCGTATTGCACTGTCGCTCTTCAGGTAAGTACCCGCTGATTGTTCCATCATGGAGCGTCCGCATACGAGCCTCTCCTAATGCGGTATCGCGTGATTGCCAACTGTCGTTTGCACCATCTCGAACGCACGTTCGGAAATGCTTACCTTTCCCTCGGGCAAGTAGCTATGACTCTCTACCGATAGTACCTCAACGGCGAGATTTCGGAGGAAGAATGGGTGTGTATAAAGAGACAGCCCCATTATTTTCTGGTTTCTGGTTGACCTGCGCCCCGTCCTGACAAGGCGTGGTCCGAGAGAGGGTATACATTCCATCGTCTTACTCCCTTACCGGCTCCAGTTCACGACACTATGCAGGAACACAAAGGCGTTCTGGAATCTGTTGGATGGTGTACCATCATTCTCGGTTCTCCTTACGTTTGACCGACTTGAGTGTATCGCGCTGTGATGGTCAAGAAGCAATCTCCATGCACTGTCCCCTGTCCTTGAAGCTTTGAAGTTTGAGAGAGTGCGTGCCATTTGCACAGCAGAAGCCAAGCATGAGTGGCTCTCTGCCGCCACCTCCTTCGCTCGTCGTCGCTCGGTCCATCGTCGAATCTTTTCCTTTCGTCGCCCACCCTCCTCTCCCTCTCAGTTCCGACAGCCGCATGACCTACCCTAGCTCAAGCAACTGCCGGATGCTCGTCACCTGTTCCCCTGGGAAAGCAACGAGCTAAACTGTGAGTGGCCCAACCCGCTCTCACAGCTCACCTCGTTCCATCCATAGATCGGGTTTTGCCCAAGCGTACACCAATCTCGAGCCCACCTTTCACTCATAGGATGTTTTCCGTCTCTGTGCATTGTACCGTAAACTATGTAGTGCAATCACATCTCTCTTTGATACGACGACACGAGCGCACGAATTCACGCAGAATACACTATGGGACTAGTGATATCACCGATCACCGATATGTGGTACGTACTTAGTACAAACGTATCATTAACCATGCAGCAATGCCTCAGCAACTGGAGACCGAGCAATGATTTGGCATCCAAATGGCTTTGGATGGCTGAGAGTGTTCAAAACAAGCGTCACCAATGCCATATGGCACGATGAAGAGGCACTCACGAGACAAGCCCTGAAGTAACGTCGACTCTTGGGGTGACTTGGACACCGTCGACGACCTCCTTTGAAATTGTGAGTACAGCGAGAGACATGGCAACCGTGATGAAGAGCGACTCTTCAGCGAGGTGAGAACCTGAGAGGAAAAGTGACATTAGCAGTTGATCGTTATCGCAAGATGACCCGTTGTTACCTGGGCAGGTCCTGGAAGGACATGGCACGGCAGAAAAGATTCATCACCGTGTCACGCTACGGAGACGATGTACTTACCTCCTCCCGAACCCAAAGCAGACTTTCTGCGGTTGAGGTTGCGGCGTGTCGCCGAGGAACCGTTCAGGGCGGAATACACTAGGATCGGGATACGTGGACTCGTCATGAAGTACCGCCCTGTGTATGCCAGTTAGTGGCAAGTCATTCGTCGAGAGCAAATCCGTGCAGAGAGCATAGCACAATACTCACCACGCATTTCCGATGATCCACGATCCCTTTGGGATGAGAAACCCATCATAATAAATGTCTTCCGTGGCCACATGAGGCATCGCTATTGTGAGCAAGGTGAGCAAAGTACAACTCGAAACAAAGCACTCAGAAAAAGTACCTAAGGGTGCAATAGAGTGCCATCGAAGGACCTCTTGACAGACGGCATTGACATAAGGAAGGAAATCCCGATCGTTGATCGAGGGTAATCTTCCACTACCTACTACTTCATCGAGCTCGGCCTGTGCCTTAGCTTGCACTTCGGGGAACAGGACCATGGCGAGAAAGAACGCGTGTATGGCAGAGATGAGCTGTAAATGAAGTTAGTTAGGGTATACTTGATTCCTGGATCAAGCGGGTGTACCGTGTCTGATGTGCCTGCGAAGAGGTTAGACGAGATAGGTATGATAGCAAAGATCAAAACATGCCGATAAAGACGCTCATGGAAGTGCACATGATGGCTTCTTCTTCCTCTCGACTCACCCCCCCGTCCATGAGCATGGATGAGAAGGACGGAATCGCCGTGCCCGCCGCCTTGCGAAACGTAAGGTCAATCGCGTTGAGTATACTTGGCACTAAAATCATACCATCTGATCCAAGACATATCGGTGAGGCTTCAAAATGGAGTCCGCCAGAAACTGATTGTGTTTCTTCGCGTCCTTGAGGAATTGCATCCCAGGGAACCATTTCGGGAAATATCGCACTATTTATTCGTTGAGTGTGCATTCACACTGAAGGGTGCTTAGCCTTATCCTTACATGCGGGGAAGACATTTATTAGGAGTGCGCCAGAAGCATTGACCAGCGAAAAAATGGTTATGATTTTGCGCGCCAATTGGATAAGCGGATCTCTCCCGTCTTGGACGGTATAGCCGTATATCGTCTTGAGTACGATGGCGCGAGCAGGGCTTGTAGGTGGGGAGATGAGGAAATGTGCACGCGCCAGTGATCCAAGTGCACTTACGGAGATATGTGATTAACCAGATCTTCAGGTTTCTGCAAGACACTGCACAAGAACTTGCGCGTCTCTTCCTCTTCAGCAGGATTGAATGCCGCAGTGCTATTTCTGTTGCCAAATGAACGATCGAAGAGCTTGCGGTACTGACGGAACCGATCATTATCATCCATGAAGAGTATCCCGTTATTAAACCCGACCAATTCAGCTGCCATGGTCGAGTGCGGTCTACCCGAACATTTTCTGCTTTGTTTCTCGAGCACCCCCGAGATGGCTTCTGACGAATTGAGAACGACGTAATGCCTCCCTAGGCTACTCAGAGATGAAATATGCCCTACATAAGATAGTAGAGTGAATAATGAAGCCTGACGGAATTTTTACACACCATATGTTTTACCCAAGTCTGCAAGAGCCTCCCATGTTCTCTCGAAAGATACCTGGAAGAGATTGCCTATCACTGGCCACCCAGCTGGCCCAGGTGGAAGTGGACTATGGCGCCTCGAATCAAGGAGTCGTTTGAAAATGTAAAGCCCTGCACCGAAAAGGCAGACATAAACGAAAGATGCTGAAATATGGACCATCATCTAGGGAGGTGGAGGACAAGTGGATGTTTCCGGTCCAAGTCCTTAGTACTTATAATATCCGGAATGGCCCATGGGCGGCGTGTAACGTTATCGCTAGACGACTCTACCATTCGCTATTGCGAACTGTGAATGGAGGACCGATCAATCCACCAAAAGGGGGAAGCACTTACAACCTCTGAACTGTCACTTTGCGAGCACTGCCGCTGCATGACAAGTTGAACCTAATGTACCTAGTTGGCTGCTTTCTCGATAAGTAATTTCCCCTAGGCTGTTGCGGCCAGCATCTGTCAGGTAGTGACATGCTGGGCTGGCGCTGAAGCCCTGAACCTGACCCGGCCTGACCTGACCTTTGAAGCCCGGGCCAGGCTAGGCCCGAGGGCTCGGGGCTTCATCACCCGAGCAGTGTGTCGGGTGTTAACGACGATTTCTGGGAACTTAATGATTGGCTGCTCCGATAGTATCAACGAAGGGAATTACCTATTAGAATAAGGAAGGACTTGGACGCTGAGATTCTTATCACGTTCTTTCTTATCAGCAGCACGATGCACTAATACATCTGACCTTTCCCATTCCTCTGCTTTCGACTGTCACCAGATTGCTGGGCCAACGTACGAAAAACATTTTTCTTGATGGCTGAACAGTCATATTCAAAACGCCTTGGCTTCTTGCTAGACCCAGTTTGCACCAAAAGACTCGCGTTGAACAGCAGACAACCAGCTTTACGGAGTCCAATCCACAAACAACCGTCCTAACAGCACCGAAGCCGAAGGGCCCAGACTAGAAGCTTGCGCTCAACAACACATTAGTAGCGTTACGGTTTACAGTGGTATGTCATCTTGTTTCTCGTTTGATCAATGTCTTATGTTCGTTTCATTTCGTTTCTCATCTCGTGTGTCATTTTTTTTAGTTACTTATTTTTCTCTTGTCGACCGCGGGGATCGGACAAAGGTTTGTCTCGTTCCTCGTCCTACCCCTCAAACCGGTGTCCCGGTGTCGTGCGCCTTATCGCAATCGCCCTGGTATCGTTGAGTATCCAGACGGGACGACTGGATTTCGATGTCAGGTCGGTTTCCCACCCAGTTTTGGTGTACCGTTGCATCAGGCACCGCTCCCGTGTACGCACGGATGCGTGTATATGTGGGATGAGTTGCCTCAGGCCACCACACATAGAGTCTGTGTCTCCACTCCTCGATCGAGACACCGAGTTCGTAACCCCTTATTGACGTATCCTCTGCCGTTGTCGCCGTGTATTGCGTCCCGTCCCATCATATTAGCATCAACCTGTGTGTATTTTCGCTCGCTGTCATCTCCAGGTCCTTTTATTGGGCGCGTGTTCCTCATTTTTATCTCGGCCGCTATGTATGAGGCCTTGAGGTTTGTTATTTTTGTCGCCATGATCTTTCACTCTTGGATTCTGCTGATGTGTAGCGACGAATAGAGGTTTGTCTTCATCCTCCTTCCACTCCCTCTCAAGCTGGTATTCGGTGGGAGAAGTAGTGATTTGTCTCGCTTAGTTGCAGTATTTAGCTTTTGGTCCGATCTCCATACCCAATAAACGCTGTAACATGTTCGTGGGCTTTAGGATCTGATTCGTAGGGATTACGTTCCTCATCAAGAATCCATACCTCCCGACCGAATTCTTACACGCATGAAGTGTCTAATCGGACTGGGAATCATCACTGTGGAGTCGTTCTCCTTCCAGCGGTGCCAGCAAGTAGGTATAGTAGTGCGGTAGACACAAACACATCGCTACCAATAAAAACAAAGGATCATATACGCGAGATCTCTGGGGAATTGATCATGAGCCGTCGTGGAACTCACAACGCGTTGTGCCAGACACATGACGCAAGCGGATGTGACCAAGTCAGAGAAAAACTAGATTAACCACGAAGCAAGGCCACAGCGGCTGGAGACCGAGCGGTGATTTGGTATCTAAATGGCTTGGGATGGCTAGGAATGTTTGAAACGAGCGTCACCAATGCACGTGGAAGACACGATAAAAAGGCACTCACGAGACAAGCCCTGAAGTGACGTCGACTTTTGGGGTGACTTGGACACCGTCGACGACCTCCTTTGAAATTGTGAGTACTGCGAGAGACATGGCAATCGTGATGAAGAGGGACTCTTCAGCAAGATGAGAACCTGAGAGGGAAAGTGACATTAGCTGTTGATCGTTATCGCAAGATGACCCGTCGAATGCTTTACCTGGGCATTTCCTGGAAGGACATGGCATGGAACGGCAGAAAAAAAAAATCATCACGGTGTCACACTACGGACAATGTACCTACCTCCTCCCGAACCCAAAGCAGACCTTCTGCGGTTGTGGTTGTGGCGTCTCGCCGAGGAACCGTTCGGGGCGGAATACGCTAGGATCAGGATACGTGGACTCATCATGAAGTACCGCCCTGTGTGTGTCAGTTAGTGGCAAGTCACTCGTCGAGAGCAAATCCGTGTACGATGTGACAGGTTCGAGTGTGCAGAGAGCATGAACATGGCAACACTTACCACGCATTTCCGATGATCCACGATCCCTTCGGGATGAGGTATCCATCATAATAAATGTCTTCCGTGGCCACGTGAGGCATCGCTGTCATTGAGCTAGGTGAGCAAGGTACACCCGAGAGAAAGCACTCAGAAAAGTACCTATGGGTGTAATAGAGTGCCATCGGAGGACCTCTTGACAGACGGCGTTGACATAGGGAAGGAAGTCCCGATCGTTGATCGATGGTAATCTTCCACTACCTACTACTTCATCGAGCTCGGCCTGAGCCTTAGTTTGCACTTCGGGGAACAGGACCATGGCGAGAAAGAACGCGTGTATGGCAGAGACGAGCTATAATGAAGTTAGTCAGGGCATACTTGATTCCTGAATCAAGCGGGTGTACCGTGTCCGATGCACCTGCAAAGAGAGATTAGACGAAATAGATATGATAGCAAGGACCAAAACATGCCGAGAAAGGCGCTTATGGAAGTACTCATTATGGCCTCTTCTTCCTCTCGACTCACCCCCCCATCCAAGAGTATGGATGAGAAGGACGGAATTGCAGTGCCCGCCGCCTTCCGCAACGTAAGGTCAATCACATTGAGCATACGGGGCATTAAAATTATACCATCTGATCCAAGACATATTGGTGAGGCTTCAAAACGGAGTCCGCCAGAAGCTGATTGTGTTTCTTCGCGTCCTTGAGAAATCGCATCCCAGGGAACCATTTCGGGAAATATCGCACTGTTTATTCGTTGAGTATGCATTCGCGCTGAAGCGTGCTTAGCCCTAGCCTTACATGCGGGGATAAGATTTACTAGGAATGCGCCAGCAGCTTTTACCAGCGAAAGGATGGTCACGATTTTGACCGCCAATTCGATAAAAGGATCTCTCCCTTCTTGGATGGTATAGCCATACATCGTCTTGAGAACGATGGCGCCAGAAGGGCTAGTAGGTGGGCGGATGAGGAAATACGCACATGATCAAAGTACACTCACGAACATAAACATATATGATCAACCAGATCTTCAGGTTTCTGCAAGACACTGCACAAGAACTTGCGCGCCTCTTCCTCTTCAGTAGGATTAAGTGCTGCAGTGCTGGTTCGATTGCCAAATAAGCGATTGAAGAGCTTGCGGTACCGATGGAACCGATCATTCTCATCCATGAAGAGCATCCCGTCATTGAACCCAACCAATTCAGACGCTATGGTTGAGCGCGGTCTACCCGAACATTTGCTCCTTTGTTTCTCGAGCACCCCCGAGATGGCTTCTGATGAATTGAGAACGACGTAACGCCTCCCTAGGCTACTCAAGGATGAAATATGCCCTACATAAGATAGTAAAGTGAATAATGGAGACTGATGTGATTTTTTGCATACCATATGTTTTACCCAAGTCTGCAAGGGCCTCCCAGGTTTTCTCCAAAGATACCTGGAAGAGATTACCTATCACTGGCCACCCAGCTGGTCCAGGTGGAAGTGGGCTATGGTGCCTCGAATCAAGCAGCCATTTGAGGATGTAAAGCCCTATACCGAGAAGGCAGACATCAACGAAAGATACTGCAGTCTGAACCATCATTTACAGGAGCAAGCGGGGAGGTGGAGGGCAAGTGGATGTTTCCGGTCCAAGTCCTCGGTACTTAAACATCCGGAAGGGTCCATGGGCAGTGTAACGTTATCGCTGGACGGCTCTACCGTTAGCTATTGAGAACTGCGAACGGCGGACAGATTGATTACCACCAAAAGCGGGAAGCACTTACAGCCTCTGAACCGTGATTGACCTTTTAAAAGCATTGCCGCCAGTCCATGACAAGTTGAGCCCAACGCCCCTGCCACCCGATGCTGTTGGGTGGCTTTTGTCAATGTAATGTTTTTGACGACAATTTCTGAGCATGTTCATAGTACCAACTTGAAGGGAATCGCCTGATGGACACCATATTAGGGAGAAGACTTTGATCGTGTTCCTTAGGTAAGGCGCGATCATCGCACTAAGACCCAGATTGCAAGCTAACGGCGTACTACGAAAAAAAAAGCAGTACATACGGATGTGCTGGTTTAAAACGCCTTGGATTTTTGCTTGACTGGTTTGCACCAAAAACGGCTGGGAATTCTCGCGTTGACTCATTGAGGAACAGTTTAACAATTTGACACGAAATCGATGTCCTCAACTTTCCGCTTACTCGGACGAGGGACTCACCAGGATCCGAACCTCGGGGCAAGACAACCTCCACAAACAAGCGTCCTCCTATCGGGCTCTCAACAATTGCTGGGTAGGGTTGTCAGGTGATGATGTCCCGTAACAGCGCCCAGCTGACTGGAAGCCCGTGCTCCCCGACACGTCTCATCATGCGTTATCTTCGTACGTTCGCACATGTGCATGACTCGGAGCTTCCTTATCTCTCCTAGTGCGGTATCGCACCACCATATCCGCCACCCTCCTGTAGGTTTTTTTGTGGGCTCGTTATGTCACCTGTTTACCGTCTCTAATATCCAGACTAGAAGCTTGAGTCGTCACTGTTTTGTATCGTGTTTTTGGCGACTTGGAGGAAGTCAAGAGCTGGAAGCATCAAACCCTTTATGAACTCATCGTACGCCCCGTATCCAGGGTCATCATTTCAAGTTCGCCCTGTCAATGCCTGGTTGGACACTGCTTGACACCCACCACCTCCCCTCGTACGCACGGGTGCGTGTATACGTGGCATGAATTGCCTCGGGCCACCACTCATATCCAGTTGTCTGTGTCTCTACCCCTTCATCGAGGTCGTAAGTCCTTATTGACGTGTTCTCTGCCGTCATTGGCGTGTATAGCCCTCCCGAGTGCTTCATCTTGGGTCCATGAAGCCCATTGTAATGTGTCCTGTCTTTTCGCATGTTGACATATGCATCTCTTTTCGGGTCGGGTGTCATGTTGTCCCGTCCCTTCATGGTAGCATCGTCCTGTGTGTTGTCTGATATACGAGCGATGTCCATAAAGGACAGCAAGATAACTACAGCAAGAGTGTACTAGTACAAGAGACACAAACACATCACGACCTACAGGGAATTAATCACGAGCTGTCGTGGAACTCACAACGCGTCGTGCCAGACACATGACGCAAGCGGGTGTGACCACATCAGGGAAAAACTAGATTAACCACGCAATAAGGCCTCTACGGCTGGGGATCGAGCGGTGATTTGGCATCTGAATGGCTTTGGATGACTAGGGGTGTTCGAAACAAACGTCACCAATGCATGTGGAAGATGCGAAAGACAAAGTACTCACGAGACAAGTCCTGAAGTGACGTCGACTTTTGGGGTGACTTGGACACCGTCGACGACTTCCTTTGAAATTGCGAGTACAGCGAGAGACATGGCAACCGTGATGAAGAGGGACTCTTCAGCAAGATGAGAACCTGAGAGGAAAAAGGGACATTAGCAGTTGAATGTCATCACAAGATGACCCGTCTGATTCTTACCTGGGCAACTCCTGGAAGGGCATGGCACGGCAGAAGAAAAAAATCATCATGGTGTCGTGCCACGGACGATGTACGTACCTCCTCCCGAACCCAAAACAGACTTTTTGCGGTTGTGGTTGCGGCGTCTCGCCGAGGAACCGTTCGGGGCGGAATACGCTAGGATCGGGATAAATGGACTCGTCGTGAAGTACCGCCCTGTGTGTGTCAGTTAGTGACAAGTTATTCGTCGAGAGCAAATCCGTGTACGATGTGACAGGTTCGAGTGTGCAGAGAGCACGAACATAGCAATACTCACCACACATTTCCGATGATCCACGATCCCTTCGGGACGAGGAATCCATCATAATAAATGTCTTCCGTGGCCACGTGAGGCATCGCTGTTATTGAACTAGGTGGGCAAAGTACACATGAGACAAAACACTCAGAAAAAGTACCTAAGGGTGTAACAGAGTGCCATCGGAGAACCTCTTGACAGACGGCGTTGACATAGGGAAGGAAATCCCGATCGTTGATCGATGGTAATCTTCCACCACCTACTACTTCATCGAGCTCGGCCTGAGCCTTAGCTTGCACTTCGGGGAACATGACCATGGCGAGAAAGAACGCGTGTATGGTAGCGACGAGCTATAAATGCAGTTAGTCAGGGTATACTTGATGCCTGAATTAAGCGGGGTACCGTATCCGATGCACCTGCGAAGAGAGATTAGACGAAATAGACATGATGGGAAGGATCAAAACATGCCGATAAAGGCATTCATGGAAGTGCACAATATGGCCTCTTCTTCCTCTCGACCCACTCCCCCATCCAAGAGCGTGGATGAGAAGGACGGAATCGCTGTGCCTGCTGCCTTGCGAAACATAAGGTCAATCGCGATGACATACTGGGTATTAAAATTATACCATCTGATCCAAGACATATCGGTGAGGCTTCAAAATGGAGTCCGCCAGATGCTGATTGTGTCTCGTTCCGTCCTTGAGGAAACCCATACCAGGGAACCATTTCGGGACATATCGCACTATTTATTCGTTGAGTGTGCATTCACACTGAAGGGTACTTAGCCTTATCCTTACAGGCGGGGATGAGAATTACTAGTAATGCACCAGGGGCTTCGACCAGTGAAAGGATGGTCACGATTTTGTGTGCCAATTCGATAAACGGGTCTATCCCCTCTTGGACGGTATAGCCGTACATCGTCTTGAGAACGATGGCGCCGGCAGGGCTAGTAGGTGGGGAGATGAGCAAACAAGCATACAATCAAAGTGCACTTACGAGCCTACACATATATTATCAACCAAATCTTCAGGTTTATCCAAGACACTGCACAAGAACTTGCGCGCCTCCTCCTCTTCAGCAGGATTAAATGCTGCAGTGCTGGTTCTATTGCCAAACAATTGATTGAAGAGCTTGCGGTACTGACGGAACCGATCATTATCATCCATGAAGAGCATTCCGTTATTAAACCCGACCAATTCCACGGTCGAGGGCGGTCTACCCGAACATTTGCTCCTTTGTTTCTCGAGGACCCCCGATATGGCTTCTGACGAATTGAGAACGATGTAATGCCTCCCTAGGCTACTCAGAGATGAAATATGTCCTACATAAGATAGTAAAGTGAATAACGGAGACTGATGGAATTTTTTACACACCATATGTTTTACCCAAGTCTGCAAGGGCCTCCCAGGTTTTCTCCAAAGATACCTGGAAGAGATTACCTATCACTGGCCACCCAGCTGGTCCAGGTGGAAGTGGACTGCGGCGCCTCGAATCAAGTAGCCGTTTGAGGATGTAAAGCCCTATACCAAAAAGGCAGACATCAACGAAAGTCTGAACCATCATCTACAGGGGCAAACCGGGAAGTAGGGAATAAGTGGATGTTTCTGGTACAAGTCCCCAGTACTTATGTGCTGGGCTCCCTCGGGCCCTAGGGCTTCACTGGGCTTACCTCCACCACCTGACACCGTCGGGTGGTTTTGTCAACGTAATGTTTTTGACAGCGATTTCTGAGCATTCGACGATTGGCTGCTCATAGTACATACCAAGCGAAGAGGATTTGGACGCTGAGTTTCATATCGTGTTCTTTCTTAGTGCCGCAACGCTCGCGCTCCTACAGCGGCCCATCAAACAATGTCCTCGGACGCCAGGATGCCCAATACCGTGACCTTGGTCAGCCTTGGCTCCATCGGTCGATATCTGTGGCTCCGATATGCATGCCACAAGCATTTCGAAGGTGGCGGGAGGTAGCAGAGGTGCGGCAACTTCAATTGGGGACGCGGTGATCATCGCATTGAGTGTTTGTACTATCCATACACGAATGTGGCGAGCAGGCGGCGCGGCATCGATCGGCTGACTAATGCGGGTGTCTGTAGTAATCTCAGGCTCCTAGTGCGGTATTGCCCTGCAATATTCATAGTCTCTTGACAGGTTTCTATTATCCAGAGTAGAAGCTTTGTTCGCCATGCGTCCTAACTCCCGTCGAGCAATAGTAATACCCGCCGGCCACCGATTTGTGTCCTTTTGTTTTTGGCGGGGTCGAGAGCTGGAAGTATTAAACACTTTATGAAACTCATGTCGTACACCATGTATCCAGGGTCATCATTTCGCCCCATCAATGTCTGGTTGGACACTGGTTGAGACCTACCCACTCTAGGGCACCTTTGGCCGCTTAGATGAGGATACAGACGGTTTACAGTACGTTTCCTGAATGTCTGCATATCTTGTTTTTGAAGGCAATATTGTGAAGGCCGTGGCTGTCTTCATAACGGCGTTACTGCTCTCTCGCGGGAGCCTCCGTGCTCGGTGCCGACCGCGGCCCCCTCCAATTCTTGGCAGGTACAAACTCGACGGTACATGAGACCAACCCCGAGACCAACGGACACCTTCCGCTTGATAATACACAAGCGCATTGTGGACAGACGAGGTGGGGATTTGGGGATCAACACGATTTCGCAAGGAGCTTTTCTCCCTAACTTGCTACGACACGGGGGAGGATTCGGACACGGACAGTCGACCATTCTACTGATCTTCGTGTTCACGTTCAACTCCTGAATGGATGGACTTATTGACGATCAGAAGACGTCTGCAAGGGTGTTCAGGCAGCGGCGAAAATGCATC
>JBBPSJ010000423.1:0-12699 GCA_038093535.1 Boletus reticulatus
CTCTTACTGCGGATAGCTGCGCATTCAACTGCGCTTTACTGCGGATGCTGCGCATCCCATTTATATCCTTCATCTAGATTAGGGGCCTACCGTATAAATACTCGTCGTCTCTCCCTGTATTTCCCCTAAGCTAGTTCTACGCAATATCAGCGTTGATCTTGCCTCACCCCCTCCGAGTTCCAGTGAGTCTTCAGATACCTGGAATAGGAGAGACCCGCTTAGGCTTCGCATCGTCTCGAAGCTCGGCACTCGTCCTTGAGTTGAACTCCTCGCTACCTCGCTTATTCTTCGACCCGTATCGCAGCACGCTACGACAAGTCTACGCTGTGCGTTACAATGCTAAGGTTGACGGACAGCCTCTGGCGGGAGACTCCTGGTTTGCGAATCCCGATAGCAGTAGCCTCGGCCGTTGGATCTTGCCTCTCCCTAGCAGTACCCACAACGCCAACGGAGTACTGATAGTTGCGGGAGCACGCGGTACGACCGAGTCGGGGACGCGGCTCTGCCTTTGGAACGACACTAGGCAGAGAACCGTCGCGGGATGACAACCGTTGCTTGGGCGATACTGGCCATTTCTGCACCGAAATCCTCTTCAAGGGAGCATACCGCTTCGTAGATACACTGCAGACCACCTCGGAATGGCCCGGAAGTCGCCAGTGGCTAAGATTCTAGGTTACCACTGTGAATAACAGCAGCATGAGAATGACATACGCAGCGAAGGTGTCCTTTCTTGCAGATCATTACGGCGTTGGCGATTTCGGTCGTTGATGTACTCATTGGAAGTGAAGGATAGAACTATAACGATGAAATAGCTGATCCGACATGTTCACGCCCGAGGGTTTTTATACCTTCGGTCTCAGAGGCTAACCTGTCGATTAGTATCCAAGCAACTGGCCCGAATGCATTTTGCCTACCACTGGATTGGGAATCGGTCTCGTCTGGACAGTGAAGGGCACGTTCCAGCCTGAGGCTGACAGGAACGAAACGGCGGTCAGTATTCCGACAACGTGATGTACGGGTAAGGATGAGGTGATACTAACCTCGCCTGACCATGTGTGGTTGCGGGTGTATACCAGGGACGAGGCGTTTCATGGGCTCATCCGAGGGGCGTATCGCCACATCTTGAAGAGCCTCGCGCCATCGGGCTCGCCTGCCTCAACAGAGGCGGTGCAGGAAGAAGAAGAGGGATTCGATCCGGACGTGTTGAGCGGTCCTGGTAGTACTGTAGTGGCGGACAGCGACGTGGACGTACACCCGATCCGATTGAAGGCGTGGCACCCAGAGTCTCCGACGCTCGGCGATAGTCCGTCGACGCCGCGCATGTTGACGCGCAACGTGCGCGTGAGCACGGGCTCGATTGGGTCTGGGATGGGTGCGGCAGCTGGTCGTTCGCGAACCCGGAATTCGAGTTTTTCAGAGAACCAGTTTACGACAGTGCCACCCAACGGGGCGACTCAGTCGCCGTCGCACAAGCCGAGGAACAAACAGGGGCGGAATTTGAGCCAAAGAGGGGAGGCCCAAGGTAGTCTCGCTTTTGAGCTCGAGCACGCTCGAACGACTGTATCGCATCATCATGGTCACCGCACTCCATCTGCGAGTTTCCGAGAAGATACACATGTACGCCTTCTGAAGCTGTCAGTTGGCTGTCAGTGACAACATTCGCTGCATGGTGGCATGTTGAGCACGTGCCTGAACTACGCAGCATATAGAATTGAAGGAAACCGTAGCAATGAGGTCGTCTACGCGTGATATCGCATCAGGATGTCCCCCCGCTATGAACACGATAATAGCTTAAGAATCATGAGTAGTCGAATAGTACCCAAACGTTATACAGACCTTGATGAGAAGGAGAGGGGTAACATGAGGATGATGTCAGTCACGTGTCAATGGTCGCGATATCCGCACACAGACCACTTATCCTCATACACCCGAGCAGGACAACCTGGTCTCTGTCTTCGATAGCACCCCTGGGCATTCAGTTGATGAATGCACTCGTCGTCTTACTCGATCGAGATCCCGTACACATTCCATTACAGATCACACAAGAATGTGTTTGCGACATCTCGGTGCCAGGTGGAACTCCGTGCCGCGACTGAGCGTGCAAAGAAGGCCAACGTGAGGAAGGAGCCCAGGTCCCTCTTACGCAATCTCTGGGATCAGGTTGTTTCGCCTATCGTGGATTTTCTGTTGAAACACAAGTTCCACTTCAGCCACGTATTTGGTGGTGCCCGACCGCTGAGTTCCCCTCCCCCTGCATGCCATTGGTCCGTATAGAAAGGGTTCACGGAATCTTGGTGATCTCTATATCTCGCCGTACACCCCCACATCGAGTGCTCTCATTCATGCCGCGACCCTTAATCTCCTTCATTCGAATCGCACGCCCCCCGTAACATCTCCCCGCTGGGCCACTTCTCCTGCCGAATTCCTCCCACCCCCATCTCCCAGATTCGCCCGTCCAACACCACCCCGCACACCAGACACTCCTCAGGGTGCTTCACCACCACCGAGCACAGCCCACCCAGATGACCTCCAGACGGCCACGACCGAATCCGAGTTCCCCACGTTCACCGTGTCGATGATTCTTCCAAACTTCTTGTATCTTGGTCCCGAGCTAACTCTACCAGAACACGTTCAGGAAACCAAGTCGCTGGGGATAGAGAGGATATTGAATATCGCAGTAGAGTGTGATGACGACCATGAGCTCGATCTAAGAAGGAATTTCGAGCGATATGTGAAGATCTCAATGAGGGACACGGTCAAAGAGGACCAAATCACGAGGGGACTCGGAGAGGCTTGCGAGATACTAGGTAGGGTGTCCTCTACACTTTTTTTCACTCCCTATTACGTTCGAGATCATACGTTTAATCATCTTCCTTCTATCCATATTTTTGACGTGTTTTCTTTTTGCAAAGATGAGGTAAGCATTTATGTGCATTGCAAACCGGGCAAGTCGTGCTCTGTGATCGCCGTGATGGCCTACCTCATTCACGCCAATCACTGGACGCTCTCGCGTGCGTATGCGTTTGTCCTCGAGCGCCGCAAGGGCTCTCTCCCAACATCGGGTTCGTCTCAGAACTGGTGACCTTTGAGGAACAAGAATTCAGTGGGAAATCGGTTGGCGTCGTGCCCGTCAACTCGGGGCACGGCGAGGGCGGTGATTCAAATATTCACAGACCAACCATGCGTATGCTGCAGAGAGTCAGAGACCAGGCCACGCACACAAGAGTTTACCCCCCTTGTGTACCGTACAAGACCCGGAGGAGGTGGGGGGAGTTGCCGTCGGTCAGGGTACGGAGATCAAGGACAAGGAGGGACGTTATCGACACATGCGCAGAGTGCCGGTGAATGAAAATACGCCACAGCCGATGCGGAGGGTGAGCAAGGCTGGACTCGAGAGCGGACTTTAGCTTGAGTATGATGTAGTTATACCCATTTTGCATATCACAGTCGTTTACTGATAGCACAACACACAAAAAGGATTGTTCAGGGAGCAATTCAGACGCGACATGAAACAAGGTATGTGACCACTAGGACGAGACGTTGCACGAATCATCATCTGCCAAGTTGCCAACATGGGGTGTGTCATTCGATCCGTAGACTTCCATAAACGACCTCGCCGTCTGTGGCTGTCGCTCTGACCCTTGTTGCCAAGAGCTTCGACAATGGTACGGTCATGAATCATGTCCTGATCGAGAACCACAAAGTCTGCCTTCTTGCCAACCGACAGTGAACCTAGTGTATCCTCTGCGAACGCGGTGTAGGCTGCATCCAGGGTCATTCCTTTCAGCGCTTGTGCCTGTGTCAGACGTTCCGACGGGTACCTGGAACGAATTACGGTTCAATGAACCAGCTGGGCACGACAGCACGACCGGTCGCACCATCCTTGTGGTCCATGAGGCGAATCTCCGGAAGGTGAGAGGCGAGACACGGCAGCGTAGAACCCCAACAAGGGGTTGATGCCTTCAACGGGAAAATCGGAACCGAGGGGTAGAACCCCCGTTTGGGACGTTCTTAGGGCAGACAGACGATACATGTCAAGGATGGCCGTGTGGACCGCGAAAAATGAAATGTACTGGATCATCGTTTGATAGGCATACGCGCCTTTAATCCTTTCAGGGCTCTGGAGAGTGTTGTTCCTTAGAGACATGGTAACCAAGTAGGGGTGGTCATCGTTGCCAAGTGTCGTCCTGCGTACCACATGTCGCTCGTTCTGTCCTCCCGATGATGGTATCAGTCTGTAGTCGTTGAACCATGGATGTACTCACGGATGCGTGGGCTGGACGCTGGGTATCACTACCTGTGTGTCAGATTTCAGACTCCAGCAGGAAAGGCCAAGAAACACCTTGAAGCCGTCCAACTCGCTCTACATTGTCAAGAGTCATGATTTGCGCATGCTCGATGCGCGGACGTCGTTTAGCTGCGCTTCCAATGTCTTCCATGTTTCGAATGAGATAACATATCTTCAAATATGTCGAGTACGATGTGGTTGGCACGCCGGTCACCGATACAGTGGATATTCTATGTACATAGGCCGTGTTGGTCATCAGAGATGCGACGAGTGGAGCACATACTACTTCCCAACTGTCTTCCCAGAATTGTTTCACCAAGGTGGACAAGGTTTCTTGTTGTACGAGCATCAGTCCGTTAGTTGATGGGTTGTTCGAGTACTGTTTCCGAGTCACAAATCCGTTTTACGAACAAGTATGACACGGACCGGTTCTAATAGCCACAAAGGAGCCGAGTGCACCTTGAATGGTATCAGTCACCAAGTCTATGTGGAATATATTTCTAGACAAACCATCTGCGAATAGGTGCTCTGCTATACCGTAGTTGACGAGTTGAGTTAGATAGATCGTAGCAGCGCTGTGCGCCAGTCCCCGACTCCTAATAAGGTTGAAAGTTGAAACGTGTACAAAAAAATTATATTGTGATCATCAGATGGGTGCTTGTACAAGAAAAAGTGAGATGGGGCGAAAACAAGAGTATTCTTTTCTTTTAGAACTATAGGCCCTACGTTCTGTCAGTGTAGCAGCCTCCCTTCGTTTTGAGGGACTTGCTCCGTCATTTTCCCCGTCGTCGTCATCGCCAGGGTTCGGCCTCTTCTTGTTTGAAGGCTGTGTGGCACATACCATAGCTGCTTTTGTATACAAATGGTAAAGTAGACATTTCATGGACTTTAGGGCCAGCTGGTAAGTTCGAGAGGGATTGTTCTCGTTGTCACTGTTGCTACTAAAAATGCCTTTAAATTTACTGACGTCCCATCTGAAATTTAGCAGTCAGTCAATGTAGTATGCATCGAATGTAAGTGGAAAGCTAACAGTTTCAACTACACCTCTACCTCTACGACCTGCCCATCCTCGATCTTGGATTCATATTCGCTGGGAGTAATAGTACGTCCTTGGCTGTCGAGAACGTTGGGGATAACCAACTTCATTTGCGTGAGCGGGCCATGTGCCTGGATCAGCAGTAGCGATCGCTGGGATCAGGTAGATCCGAAAGGTATAATGCTCGGAGACCTAAACACAGTCAGCATCACTAGCACTTGAAAGGAGAGTGTGGTACTATACTCTTACCTGCACTGTCAGCCGCTGGTGTGTTCGCGACAGGTTTGTTATTCCTGGAGGCAGCTTTCATTTTGCTTGGGCTCAACGACCCTGAATCTGAACAAAATTTCGAGTCACTGTCAGCAAGGCGGCAGGATGAAAGCCGGAAAAAAAAAGGTGTTACCCACTTTTTAAAAATTCGTGCGTGACGTCTGGGACCACGGTCTGATCAGCTGGGATATGTCGGAAAAGAGGCTTGGTGATGACGATGAGGGAGAAATAATCTCCCTCTGATATGCCATACAAACGCCAGAAAGCGGAAATACACACCATTTTCGCTCCTCTCTGCCATGTCACAAAAGTCTAATAGGAAACGTAGAAATAGATGCGCTCACTAGCAGGGGGCAGGGCCTTATCATGACGAGCACGAACAAGCATCAAGGTAGAAAGAGTGTTAGAAGACTGTCGGATGGATTCGGCGGGGCAGTCGTCATCTTCAGTGAGGAATGTCAGCTCGAACTGGGCGCGAGCCTTTTTGAGTGCAGCAATGTCAAGCTGTTGAAAACTCAGATCCAAAAGTGTATTAATGCAATAATGACTTACTCCGGTGTGCGGCATATTAAAGTAAGGGCTGGTTCGATCGAGCTTGCCCTTACGGTGGACTTTCGCGGGAAATCTGATCATAAATGGTTCACCATTTGCCTTAACCAAATAATCAGCACTGTCTCGCATCAGCCCGCGAAGACGTTTCAGGTTGTTTCCGTTCGCCAACTGAAACATGAGCTCCTCTACATCCAATGGGGAATTCAGACCCTCGAGTACGCACTCCAGGGAGAGTCGCAAGGCAGATGTTTCGCTGACTTTTAGAAACTGGGGATTGAGTGGCGGAGTTGGCATTGTCAACGACGCCATCGTTGGCATGCTGAGCGTGGTTGACAGGACGAGCAGAGCCATCGACGAGAGAAGGGGAGCAAGATAAAGCGGAAGAGGACATAGTTGATCGAGAACGAGAGAGTGAGGGAATTGCTGAAAACCAGCCCTTATATACACGAAAACAAGGGCTGACTCAATCAGAGTCGGTAGGAACAAGGGAGTAGAGAAAGACGTGGGCTTGCCGGTTTTCAAAACGCGACACTGTGCAGAGGTCGAAGGCTTGCACGTCGGGTTCCAGAAAAGGAACCCCACCATTAATGCGCCCATTGTAGTTCCAGACTCGCCATTGAGACACATACGGACAGAGAAATGGTAACCACCCAGGTAAATAATCCCCACAAGACATATTCATAGTTTTTGGGAGTTTCAAAGATAGGTGTATGTTTGCAAGGACAATATAGAGGGTCATAATATAGGGAATAGTTAGTAGGATCATGCGAGCCCGCAGGGGACACAATGACTCATCAAGCAAACGCGGCACAATGCACACTTGCTTATGAATGAACCTAGGGAGACGACCACGGTAAGGAAGCGCAAAACGGACAAAACTCAACTTATATTTCGAGTGCAGTTCTTCCTGGTTATCGTTCAATGGATGGCTGGGAGTCGAATATGTACAACGTACGACTCAGCTGAGGAATCAGGATGTGTACTCAAAACTTCAGTCTACAAACAGATACAAAGATATTATACCTTATTTAGTAAAAAGTTCCTGCAGGTCCGTTTGCTTGGGACGGGTACATGCCTGTCCGTGAAAAACCCTCCTCCACTGGAGTCGGGGATTTCTAGTACCCCTGTATTCATTGGATGCAGTGTTGCCCATAAGGTAGAGCCGGAACTACGGTGATTCTAGTGTATACGAACCGAAACGCACAAGTCACGTACGGGAAGTTTCCGAGTTGAAGCATACCTTGACGGAGATCAGATCATGCTGGTGTAAACGGTCCAAAGACATACTACTCCCGATAAAATTCAATCATATAGGGTTGTGTCGCAGCATCGTGGATAGAGGTCAACCCCACTGCGAGCGCATCGCTTACAGTTCTGTCGAAATACTCGCGCAACTGGGGTTTCATTGGGGTCGGAATGGGCACGATGGCCATCGCGTTGTCCACGAAAATACCTGGATTCTTCAAGTCGCACCGATTCAGATGCACACTATTGCGCGTTTTTTTATACCTGTAGGGTTGCCAGACGGGTCACGGATGATCAACCCCCACCTCGTTGAGCAGGCTACCCATCAATTGCAACACACGGTTAAAAACCCATGCGACATGTCCATCAACACGGTCTAGGTAAATGCGACGGCCCCTCAGCAGCGATTCCAAGCCACAGTTGTCCTGCAATCCTTCAATGAGGAGGGTTCAGAGGGAGAGAAGAGGTACAGACAGCAGTTGGATATTGGAGGTCTGACCAGAGATTTTGGTCCCATCCCATCCCCTTGATCCAGCAAGATGGATCATCTAGAACGCCAGAATGTGACTTGACGTACTGAACGACGC
The DNA here is from genome assembly GCA_038093535.1 of Boletus reticulatus. Classification (NCBI taxonomy): domain Eukaryota; kingdom Fungi; phylum Basidiomycota; class Agaricomycetes; order Boletales; family Boletaceae; genus Boletus; species Boletus reticulatus. Next base: position 7,979 of record JBBPSJ010000423.1, read on the forward strand.
GATACAATACCTCTGTAGAGTCGGTGAACTTGGGTACATTGCAGGAACGCGAGTTATGTACCTTGTTTTGACTTGCAACCGCTAAGGTCGAGTGCCATCACGGCGCCATAGTCCAACACGTGTGCATGGGCGTCTGTCAACGGTTGGTGTCGTCGGACTTGTGTTCGCGGAACGTCATACCTGAGAGGCCCGGAACAATGATGCTGTCCTGCCCCACACTGGCAAATGACACGGGTGGCGAGGATCGCCAAAGGCTGAATGGCCATGGTATCTGAAGGTTGGCAAAGTTTAGATGACGTGCGCCAGCGAGTTTTGATGTCCACTGGTCCATGTCAGAGAGCAGAGGGAGGAGAACGGACCTAAGTAGACACACCGAGGTCCCCGACGTCTCAGATGGTGTTGTTGCTCACGACGATGCACTCGACATTGGGATGGGCCGTGTCCAATGTGTATATCTTGCGACCCGGAGAGCAGAGGGCATAGTCTTGTGATGAACGAGGTGTACGACTTACTGCCAGCACTGCAGCGAGTGCGAGGAATTCAAGGAGGTGACAATTATATGGCCTCAAATCCGAAAACAGACTGCACTACTCCGAACTGACTTTGCACTTTCAAGTTGGCCCGTCTCCACATTGCCTGCTTGCTCATGCTCATTCGCATTCATCGCGACTTGCTCTGTTACTATGCATTCCTCATTGCCAATTGAAAAGTCAGATGTCTACTAAGGATTATGAGCTGGCAGGCGAGGAATGCCTCTCGTGACTGTTCGATCCTCCAATCTAGCTGTATGTAGTGCATAATCTTTAGAAATACTGTGATCACCTTTGTGAATAGCACATGCTGCGGCGATCCAGGCATCAGGATAGGTTGACTTGAGATGACTGAAGTACACAAATGCGTCACTTTCCAGCCTGTCCAGATATTTGGCCAAACGCATATTCCGGAATGGGTTAGATTGTTTGAAAAAGCCGTCGTCCCACTCCTCTACGGCCTGTATGATCTGACCAATACCAAGAAATTCGTAAAACATAACAGTAAGCCATGTTGCTAACACACCTTTTTGACCGCGATGGCAAATATTACTGGGGAGAATCCCCCAGGAGGTGGATAGGAAAGTTGTGGGGGTCCTTGGATACCAAATGCAACAGCACGAGAAACCTCAAGAAAAACTTGATCACCGATGAACTCTGTCTGCCAGTGCAAAGAATTTTAACACGCATGAAACACGATATCATCAGCGACTTACATTGTTAGCTGCATCTGGGCATTTAACATATGGCACATCCCTCAGGATCCTTTCGACCACTTCTTTATTTCGATCCGTTGCATCAGAGCCCCGGCCACCTAATCCATAATGCTGGCAAACAAGTGCGCGGGAGATGACAAGTGCAGCAGGTTCATTGAGTTTGCCAACAATATATGGAGAGTGGCGAGGACTGCTATCCCTAGACCATTCATCATCACCGGCCATCAAACCATACAGGGTTTGAAGTGCTCGACTTGTTTCTAGGTATGTTTTTGCTTTATCTTGTGACATCCTAAGTGCCCGAGGAATTACCAGTATATGGCCATAGTGGGTGTTACTGGTGACCGTTTCGTGCTGTCCTTGCATATCCATTGCAGAGATATCTCTCTGCTTATGGAGGGGTTGGGCCAACCAGGGAAAGAATTGTCGATATACGGCCGTAGCTAGGTTTCGCAAAAAACCACATGTAACGCGAATATTGAGATCCTTTGTGTGCTCTTGAAGAATGCGGTTGATCGCTGAACCATTTAGCAATGAGTTTCTTTCAATGGCCTCCGAAGCTTCATCATTGGAGCCCAAGGAATAGGAAGCCATCGGAATCGCACGAGTGAAGATATACAGATCGAAAAGTGGGTGAGTAACATTTGCTCGCTGAAGAATTGTCGAGAAAACGGGTTTGAGTACGCCTAGGAAATAGAGAATTGACGGTGCTTGGGCAGGTGATATGCCCCATAGGCATTCCTTAATGGTCTTTCCTCGCTGCTTTGCACGTGGGTTTCCAAGAGCGGGGGTATGCTGTATAATGAAAAAACTGCGACTGTAACCTTTTGCGACATTGTGAGAGACTTGCAGCGACTGGTATTGAAAGTCCCTCGGGGGAATGCCGCAAGTCAACGTGAATGCCGCAGTAATCGACGACAAGATGTGGTCATGATGTTGGAGCCAAGTCTTGGCATCAGCAACAAGGAAGTCACCGGTGGCAGAAGTGAGAGGAAGCAGTTGGCCACGAGGGTGATATTTGCTACGCCTCAATAGTAAGGCAACTAGGAGTTGATCACGAAGCGGTTGTAAGATACGGTGATTTCCGGGTTGGGAGAAAACAGAAAGATCAGAAAGATCGTCAGTGAGTTTTTGCCACTGAAAGTTGTGATATGCGTCTATGCATTCTGGTGGAAGACTGGCCTGGATACGCTGATCCGTCTCTACAATTGCTTGTTTGGCAAGGTACGCCATCTGAGAAAATGCCAAGTGGGTTGGTGGTCCACTTGTGTTATGGATAATTACACCTTGGCCATCGTCCATGAAAATAAATCCATGAAGCCCACCAATGGATTCTTCTCTGGCGTGTTTTGCAGTGACGAACCAAACATATTTCATATGGCCATACGGGGTAGGCTTCCCGTGACGCAGAAAGCCATCCCGCTCTTCTGCAATATATCTAAAACACGATGGGAGTTTTGAATGCAGGGTAGATTAACAACACTCACTGGAAAATGCCAGTCGTCGTTGAGACAGCGTCAACTTCAATTTCGGCAGCATATTGTTCTCTAAAGTTCTGAACTGGAAGATACTTGTTAGCCAAGTGTAAGAATGAATATCGAAATACAAACGTCTAGTGGCGAGGCTTGACGTATCTGTTTCTCCAGCCAACTCCTCGGCTGAAGCACTCTCGGGCTGATCTTCTTGAGGAATGGCTTCCTCCAAATCTCTTGCTAAATCAGAGATAACGTCTTCATCCATCTCCAAGTCTTCCTCAGTTGGTTCAGTGTCACCGGGTTCGGTCAAAGAGTTGGCCGTGGAGAGTGACTCGCCAGGTTGTGAGAGATGAATGCCGGTATCAAGAGACGGCTGGTAAAGGGCTTGATTGAATGGAATGAAGGTACTATGGGACTCCTCCTGAAGGCGAGCATAATGGACTACGACGGCAGTAAACCCATGGGCCATCATGGCACAATGGCGTGTAATGACATTGGCATTCTGAAATAGTCCACCAGGTAACGAGGACATGAGAATAAGCACGATGTCTGTTGGAAAATCAACGAGATCCATCTGGGGACTGTTTCGACGAATCATTCTGCCCAAGAGCTTATGGAGCAAAGAAAGAAGCGTCATTCTTTCCAATGGCTCATCACTCTTGCCTGCCATAAGAAATTCGTAGAGATGAAATAACTCTTCCATGGATTCTTTTCCGGTAGCCTTGAAGAGGATATCCGGAAATGATTCCAATGATGCGAGAGATGGATCATGAAGAAGGGTAAGATGTAACACCCTCAAAAGCATTGCAAGTGTCAACGTAAGAGGCCGACGATAGGCCAAATAGGACTCCCGGTTGAGTGGGTTATATTTAGCTTTGGATCTATACATCGTTTTAGCATCGTATTCCGAAGTCGCCACTTGAGAACATACCCAAAATGAATATGACTTCGAAGATCTCCATGTTTGTGATCAACATAGGCATTTGCATCTCGCAGATAACCATCTAGCAGTTGATGGAGAGCTAGAATGCCCAATTCCAAACGTTGATGGGAGCCTTTCGAGGATAGGGCCTTAGTCCGTGTTGGTACTTCCATGAGCGTGCGCAGTCTATCCAAGGAGGATCCTGTTCGCTGTATCCACTGTCCCCAACGCAGTGTTTGTAACCAATCTGCAGAGATCGGTGCTACCCGTGAGTTGTTAGAGTCTGATGGCCCGGGGATGCCGGTAGGATGCTCAAGTGTTTGAGCTGCGAGTGGAGAGGGAATAGTCGAGGGGAATTGCGGTGAAAAGATGGCAGGCAAGTAACTCTTGTCGAAAACAATTGCAGTGAGAGATTGGGGGTCCTTCTGGGAGATGGACCTGTAATAGGGCTTGAGAATGTATCTTTCTTCCAGCGTAACCTTTCCTCTATATTGTTCCAAGGTTTCCTTTCCACCATGATCTCGTTCGATATGGTACCACATAACTTTGTATCGTCCACTGGCACTGGAACCTACAGCGCGCCAGGTGGGACAATTGGAGATGGGGCAGCGGCATGCCAGGAATGGTTCACCTAGTCCAGGAATGGATTGGGTGGGAAGCATGGGTAGCGGAAATTCGATATCCTCATTGGGAATTGCGAAGGCCACTAGGATATGATCCAGAAGTCTTTGTAGTAAGGCGCGGGCAAATGTTGTGCCCTTCGGCCGGTGAGCCTCATGGCGATGAATATGGCGAGTTAGATGGCGAGGGTGAACAAGGGTTGGATATGAACGGCATAGAAAACCCCACTGTGTATACTCCAGACCCAGGGAGGTGAGAATGGGGCATGGTTGAGTGGCAGGAAATGGGAATGAACCAGATGTCGGATCGACGTGGGATCGCAGGGTGCATACTTGGCCTTGTATATTGCATACTATGCGCTCAGGGATAGGAACAATAGCACTAAAGCCATGGATGGATGGTCTTTTGAAACAGATTGTTGAAAGGACACGCACCAGTAGTCACGTGACCTATATTA
>JBBPSJ010000424.1:0-12426 GCA_038093535.1 Boletus reticulatus
TAGGCTGATATATTGAATGAACTGGTTGACTGACCAACTACCTAGCTGACAAATTGACAAACCTGACACACCTGACTGACTGACCAACTGACCAACTGATGTGACTGACAGAGATGACTAACTGATGAGCTGATGAGCTGATGGGCTGACTTGGCTGATTGACTGACAATCTGACTGACTGATAAATTGACATGACTGACTGACTGGTTGACTGACTGACTGATGGGATGACAAGACTGACAAGACTGACAAGATGATCAATTGACTGACTGACTGGACTGACTGGACTGATATCACTGGTTAACTGACAAGCTGATATGCTGATAGCTCTGAGAATGCTGATAGTGATGAATTACTTATGGATGATAGCACTGATAGCATGCTGTCAGTCATGTCAGCCAACTCAGACAAGTCATTTATTTTGATAACTCAGAAAAAATGTAGGTTTGCTGATGTGGTATGGGTTCGTCAGCAAAAGCAGACTTGCCGTAATGCTGCCCACCCCACCTGTTACGCACTGCCATGACACCCACTTACGGGTACTGTCTGCTGCCCCTGGGCTCCAGGGACAGAAGCATAGACTCTCGGTGGTCGATGACACGCTCGTCGCTCTTCATCTGAAACGTTCCCAGCGTAGGTTCATCAGCAAAAGTGGTGCGCACAGTACATGTGCAGCCTTACCAATGAACAGACGACGGGGAAACCAGCGTTCCACTAGCCCAACATCCACATCGAAGCAGGGCTCAGACGCCCAAGGACGACACAGCAAGGATGAACCTCATGCAGGTGAGGACGAGGACACAAACGATGCGAAGTAAGTGGCAAGAAATTAGACAAGAATGAGCGTGACACTTCGCAAAGTGGGAGAAATCACTGGTGGGTGAATGCGATGCGGGAAGGAGGGAGGGGAGATGGGGCTCATCGACGGTTATCCCTCTTTTTATATGTCTCCGGTGGGCCCATTCAAAGTCCGTGTGCGCATGGATTGGCATTCCAAGTGTCGTGTCTTGGTATTGGGATGGAATGCTAATGGGGCGGATGCCCGGGCCAATCTTGGGCATCCCCAAGTTTTATGCTGAACTCAGCGTACGTTAGCATTTCTTGGCGATTCAAGCTAGTAGAAGCATCAGAAACGACTTGAGGCCATCCTATCGTAGGTTTCAAGCTTCACGAAGACAGAGTCGGACATCAGAACAAAACAACTTTGCAGAATCGGACCATCGGCGAGAGACTTTGGTATGCTCGGCAGGCAGCGATGGGTGGGTGGGCTTGAGAGTCGTGTGGTGGTAGCCTACGCTAGTTAGACTACATGGACATCGTTTGTATTTAGTTTTCAAGGAACTGTAACAGGGGGTTTAGAATACTTGTGGCCCCTGTCTTGAGTCACCTCTGGTCACTGTGGATAGTGGATCACCTTAATTTCAGTAGAAAATCCAATGAATCCCGAGATTCAGTGGATTTTTCCACTGAAAATGCATACCATTAATTTCAGTTGATTATTCCCAAGAGGCGTGCGCTCGGCGACTTCCGAACACTCACTCCTGTTAGGTCCCTATGCTTTCAAGTGCCAGGGGTCCCTGATTTCTGCCTTTTCGGGTAATGTCCGAGGTTATTGCAGTGTCTTCACTCAGTTTGTGTCTAGCACACGCAAAACACATTTATGGCTCATCCCGCCTTATCAAAGGGACCCAAAACCATGTACTGTACAATACACCAATCTGTGTACTTACTTTTCTGTATAATCTATTTCTCGTTTCACTATGGCAAGCTTGTGAGAGACCCATATCATTTCCAAATTAAGTCATATGAACTGATTGTTGATTCAACGCGCTAGCGCGTCACGCATCCAGGTCGCGTCAAGGCGTTGTTCTGTCGGATCTTTTTTAACAGCTCATTCAATATTCAAGGCCAAGTCACTCGACTGGCTGCATCGTGTCAGAGGCTTCACGTCCATCAACAAGCTTGGTCAGGCTGAAGATATTTTGTCACCAGATGGTGCTGAGTCCATCTTCGTGGCCGGTAGTCCATTCCTCACTCTCATTCGGTTCAATGATCAAACAGCCGCGCTTGCTTTCCGTCGTTCCACATCAATCCTCGAAAATGGTGTCTCACAATCTGGGATCCATGTCAACACTCCATTCGCCCGCTGCAAAGGTGAAGGTTAGCAGTGACCTCTTACTTCTCTACCACATGGTGGATTGGGAGACCTCCGAGAACATGTGGGTTTGGACTGGCGGCTACCTCAAATCTTTATCCCCTGTCCCCAATGCCAATGTTTCAACTTGAAAGGTTGTCGAGCTCAGTGTGCATGGATCACTCATTGAGCCGGTCAACCCAAGCGTCATCACTGCCTCCAAGCATCTGGCGCTTCTTTGTACAGAAGCAACACAAGCTCTTTCCGAAGCAAATGTGACCAACTCCGAAGTGCTGTGTGCACTATGCCACAAGTCTACAAGCGACTTACATTCGCATATGGGAGGACATATCCTATGCTCAATCCATGGAGTCCTGGAAGAGCTGGCAACGCTGGTTGGTCTGGTGTTACCTTGTGGATTCTGCGGTAGCTCGGGCAACCCAGACTGTGTCATTAAGCTGAAGAAAACCAAGCAAGCAATGGAGGTTATCACAGACTGTCTTCACAAGGTGCCATTCAAGTATGGCTTTGCGGATAAAGGGTCGGAGTCATGCCCATGTCGCAATGTTCCTGTCGTCTGTGCACTTTGCCCTTGTCGCGAGAGAGATACTGACGCCAAGCCTGCAGTGTGGAGATATAATATGGAGCAACACCTGACTCTCTCGCATCCAGAGTACACACATCCCGGCGGCAAATTTTGGGGATTACCTCTCCCTTCACACATGATCAGAAGTGTTGTTCTGACCATCCAGGAGGAGAAGAAGTTCGGTGTTCCAGCTCACCCCGAGAGGCCACCTTCTCATGAAAAACACGAGAGCACCCACCCGCTGGCACTCACATCCTCCAGACAAAAGAGACAGGCCGACGCTGGACAGTTTAGAATCATTATCAGTTCATCCAATGGCACGAAACGCGCACGCATGGCAAAGGACTAGTTAGCTTCATTTGCTTTCCGTTGACATCGTTTTGCTATCTCGTATGCTATGCTACCATCTCTGCCTTTCGTTACAGCACCACTATTGTTTTTCCATAGGTAGTCGCTCTTTGCACCACTGCTGTCTGCATGCGACGCACGCCAACTCCAGTTACGGGGTCCTGTCACACCAACACATCTGGTTTGTCATCGAATTCCAATATGTATATATTGCGTGACAATAAGACTAAATTTGTCGTGATTGTCACTGTGACGGGGGGTGGTCCCCCCCGAAGAAACTGTGGGTTAGTGTCGTGATGGCGTGCTTCGCACGCCTCTTGATTATTCCAATGAATTTTCATGTGTGCTTACATAATCATTAGAACGGACGCCCTAATCATATGCTAAGTCGCAGCACTCAATCAACGACCTCGAGCGGCTCTAGATCCGATGGCCACTGTCGTCTCATATCTCCAGGCCTGGGACCATTTCTATGGTCAATGTACAATGTGTACAAGGCCCCAACGCAATCCAACAAATTGATAAGTCCGAGTGTAAGTCCATCTTGCGTGACTGATGCTCTGACTCGTTCTGACTCATGGCGTGCCGCGCTCATTGCGGACCCTTTCCGTCACCCCTCCCATCCATATGGATGCCGTCCTGATCCCTTCCATGCTCCAGTTTGTACTCAGCATCCCTGTTCGCCTCCTGAACCTCTACCTGGTCTCCTGGCCCTCTGTTTCGAGTTTGTGCATCCGTTTCGAAGGCGTGTGCATTCCCGTCACTCCTAGGACACGTCCTATCATATCCAGCACCTTCTACAACGTTTTGGCAGTCCGAATTGCCCCCGATGATTCTCGACGCCTCCTGTGGACCCATGTGGCCTCCTGACTCAGTATCTCCGAGTCAACACCAACTTGTACTAACATGGTTAGCTTCCTTGGCCACTTCCCAGCGTCTTTGTCATGCCTCAATGTCCATTTTGACACTGGTACGTTCTTTGAGCTCACTGACCCCTTTCTCTCCCACTTGAGCTCAACATCAGAGGTTTGTTGTGTTGTTTCGTGGCTTCATCTGGTGGTTTGGCCAGTTCGGGTGGTGTCAGGTGAGTCATATGCTGTGTTCACTGGTCGTTCTGTGTGCTGACGTGACTTGCTCGTGGCTAACATCCTCAGTGCCATGACTTGCTTGGAGTCACCACTTGCATCCAAGTCGCCACCACCGCGATATCAACGAGTAGTTTATGTAATCAATAAGTGGTTGTTGGAATTATCAGAACATATGGATACGAGTCTGCTTTATGCAAACGGCCTGATGGTGTAGTGGTTTTGTTGGTACATAGTTGCGAGTTCGAATCCGACTGATGTATATAATAAAAAAAGTATTGAAGTAGCAGTACAAACCATACATAAGTGTACGAATTAAGTGTAGTATGGTACATGATGGCATAGAAACATATAGTACCAATAGAAACATATATCATCATTATTATTTTTTATATTACCATCACTCAGATCCATTGAAATTCAGTGGAGGAACCAAGTGAACTTCAGTAGATAAATCACTGACATTCACTGATTAAATGCACTGAATTTCAGAGTAAATCCGTGCCACTTCAGTGGATTTTTGTCCGCTGAAATTCACATATCTATCCAGTGAATTTCTAGTAATTTTACATTGAAATCCAGGGGATTTTAGCACTGAAATTAATGGTATCTACTAGCCACAGTGTGGTCCTCTCATCCTCTCCAGCGCACGCACCTAATGCATGATGAGTCAACGATAGACGCGATCAATTGTTTCGTTGCTGAGTGCACTGTCTGGCAGAATCAGACAGAATACAAATACGTCAGTGGTCAGTGCGACTCATGGATGATAGAAATCAGTGTCCTCCCACAGAGCCACTCGATCACTTGGCGTGCTACACGGTGATGTTATTGCTATTGGGTTTGAAAACATTTTCTACTCATGCGCATATCAGTCATATCAGAATCACCCTCAAGATGCCTGACAATGGATGCATATACTCTACGTGCCGCAAGCACCGACATGGCATCCACCAATTGATCACGACCTACATCCCAGCCTTGTCCTAACTCCATGGATGGGACACGACGGCGGTATGTGGACCGTGGGCACTTGGTCGACCGCCACATTCTGCCTACCACATCTAAGCGTTCACACGCCGTAACAAGGCGTAACCAAGCGCTAATTGTCAACAATGTCACTATCGCAAATGCAAGACACTTGTTGTAAACCACTCACGGGTGACCGAGTACCTTGGACATTACTGCCGCACCACACAGGTGCTTGTAGTGTGGTGTGCATCAGTAATATCGTCGTAGCCTTATCCGGCCTTATTCACACTTTTTCGGCACTTTCTCGCTTTGCGGAAAAGTGCTGCACAAGTGGCATAAGGCCACTCGTTTTCTTAAACTCGACTTGCACATCACTTTTACCACACTTTTTCACACTTAGGATGGGCCACTTGAATGGGAAAATTTAGAAAAAGTGGCACAAGTGCCAAATCCATTGGAAAAGTATATTACATCAGCAAACCTACATTTTTTCTGAGTTATCAAAATAAATGACCTGTCTGAGTTGGCTGACATGACTGACAGCATGCTATCAGTGCTATCATTCATAAGTAATTCATCACTATCAGCATTCTCAGAGCTATCAGCATATCAGCTTGTCAGTTAACCAGTGATATCAGTCCAATCAGTCCAGTCAGTCAGTCAATTGATCATTTTGTCAGTCTTGTCAGTCTTGTCATCCCATCAGTCAGTCAGTCAACCAGTCAGTCAGTCATGTCAATCTATCAGTCAGTCAGGTTGTCAGTCAATCAGCCAAGTCGGCCCATTGGCCCATCAGCTGATCAGTTTGTCATCTCTGTCAGTCACATCAGTTGGTCAGTTGGTCAGTCAGTCAGGTGTGTCAGGTTTGTCAATTTGTCAGCTAGGTAGTTGGTCAGTCAACCAGTTCATTCAATATATTAGCCTATCAGCTTGTTAGTAAATCAGTTCAGTCAGTTCAGTCAATCTATCATTGATTAGTCTATTCAGGTCTGTCAGTCTTGTCATTTATCTAACTCACCCAGAAAAAATGTAGGTTTGCTGATGTAGGTACGAAAAGAGGCAGTTAGAGTAGTCAAACCTGAACATTACAGGTATCGAACGAGTACGAATTTTTGTACCCATGGGTATACCTGCAGGTGACTGAGTGAACAAGGGTGGACAAGATAGCAGAGGTAGACGTCTGCATGTGTGCTCATGCACTCCGCGAAGTACACACAACAAATGACACTTCCTTGCTGCAAGAGAAAACAGTATTCAAAACGGGGCCTCATTGTGTTGTCATGTTCTCACCGTCAGCAGGTTGTTGCGTCGGCATCCTCATTGTCATTGTCGTTGTGAGTGAGGACAAAGAAGAGGGAAGCCTCGTCCTCGTTGTGACGTTGCATCCTCGTTGTCAGCATATCGGCGCATCATTTCATCGTCGTGAGAAGAGGGGTAGCCTTGTCTTCATCGTTGTTGTTGCAACAGCGCAAGTGGGGACGTCATCATGTCATTGTCGTCCCAAGGTGGATGTGGTGAGTGTGGTGACTGGTGAGGGTGAGGTACTGTAGTTGTTGTTGTTGTTGTTGTTGTTGTTGTTGTTGTTGTTGTTGTGAGGTGAAGGAGGTAAGGAACTGTCGGTGGGCTTTTCAACAGTGGTCACGTGATTGTTTTGCACGCAAAAAATTCCCAAAGTCTGAACTCCCTGTTCCTTGTCTCGAGGACTTGTCCATGCACATACCCAGCATCCCGGCACACGCACCCACACGCTCGCCACCTGTCGCACCCACCAAGACACGAAATGGGAACGTGTCAGACGACCACGACCGAAATGGCCACACGCACTCGCACGCACTTGCCCTCACATGCAAACACAAGCAGGAATGCATTGTCAGCATTCCTGTTCGTGTTCACATTGAGTGTTGCCCCCGCCCTCACCTTTCTTTCGCCGCCACCGCCGCCGCCCCGCTGTGGGAACACGAACGGGAACTTGACCTCGTCTGGACTCAAACCTCCAAGTCTCTGTATTATTGGTTTATGATATTATTGCAAGGGCGGCTTGCATGACCGGAATTTCCAGGTCGCACTACCACGATGGACACTTAGCATCACATTTTTTAATCCTACAGTGTAGTAACTTATCCTACTTAGTTTACTTTTTTCAATTGTGACACTTGTCTAAATCGTCCTTAGTACACTTTTGCTAGTTTAGTTACATACTTTCGGCACTTTTGCATAACGGCCAAGGGCGCCAAGTCCGAATAAGGCTGTGACGAAATTACTGATGTGGACAGCCTAGTACCGGTATTGTACTATGGCCAACACTTGGATCCCGAGTCCCCGATAGTGGCATTCCACATTCAGAAAGGTGGCCCTCAATGTTGAGCTGGGGAAACATGCCCATCTAAAAAATACATGTTGAAAGTCTAACCGCTGTCGAGCACACAATTCAAACATGATGTACTGACCAGCAGCCTAGCGACCAAGCTTTCACAGCCCTCAAACCCAGAACACCAAAGTGATGGTCACCGGAAATCTTGGTCAGTCAATGGCACCAGACACGGTATCCGCCATTTGACCACAACCTACATCCAAACCTTGCAGTAACCAAAAGCATCGCTCTCAGCAAAGTTCACGTCAATCATGGGCACTTGGTTGATCCCCACATCCTCCAACCTGCATAGCTAGTCAATCCGCTGTGAGCCAATGCGCGGTCGTCTTCGTTCGGAAAGATGGCGGATCTGCCTGGCTCACCATTAGTCATAGCCAACACTTGGATCTGGACAGTGGTACCACATGGTCTGAAGTGAAACCGGCGACATGTTCTGGAAGTTGAGCCATTGAAACAACCTGTTGCAAATATCATCCCTATTGAGCACACGATTCAAAGAGTGTCCACCAACCGGAAGTCTGGTGACCACTCCCAGCGGAGTGGACGCTCAGACCAGGCAGCTGTCAGCATGGAGCAGACAAAAGGGCCACATATTGATCAAGCTCTGGGCCTGCCAAAGTCGCGGTAGGGAACAGCAGTCAACATACAACAGTACCATCTGCTAGAAATGACAACTTGCCATGGGGCCACCAGTGCATGTGATCTCCCTCTCAACAGCAACAACATTAACAGAAATGGCAAGCAGGTGTAGGGAGGGAAAAAACTTGAGTATTTCAAAATGCCAAGTAATGGAATCGTTCGATTAGAAACTACATCAGTAAAGCACATCAAGGCATAGTCATGGTCGTAGCTCTCACAGATGCGTTGTCTGTTCTCACTGATCTTGCCATAGCGAGTAACTGTCAGGCATGGAAACACTCGAGGCATGCCTTTCCCTTGTGGGATCGTCAGCAAAAGCATCATGCACAATACATATCCAGGCTTACCAACTGCCATGCACTTTCCATAGGGGATACTCGGACGACAAGTTTACATTACCATGATGTCGGAGGTTTTCCCACCGTTCCCCCTAGCATAGAGGCCATTTCCACACCAGTCTCGACATTGTTCGTTCTGAAGCATACACCAGCAAGCACTCACCGACAAGGGGAACATCGGACTGTCGTGGGCGATCTCCTCGGAAGGTCGCGGACTAGCCCAACATCCACATCGAAGCCGGACTCAGAGGCCCAGGAGGAACACACAAGGAAGCGCATGCAAGAGTGGATGTAGCGAACACAAGGCGACGTACGCGATTGGAGGAGGGGAGATGATGAACGCGACAAAGGGGAAAGGGATGGTGGGTTTCATCGACCCAAGCCATCCCTCTTTTATATGTTTGCGGTGTACTGGTTCAACGTCCGTGCGCGCACGATTGGCATTCGGGGTGCAAATTGGAATGCCGGCAAATGATGCATTTTCTCGTGCCAATTGACCTGTAACGCTGAGCCAAACTAACGTCCCGACTTGAACTCGTTACTCGGCGTGCATATAAGTGCATTGGTGGTCTGGTGTGATGAGGTGAATAACGCATCGACTCGATCTTATGCAGGGGACGACAAGTATGGTCGTGTGTACACGGAGTCAAACTTGTTCTCCCACGACTATTCATTTAAGCCTCGGTCTAATTGATGGCCATGCGTTGACAAATTTGTTACTTTTCCCTTTTTCGAGTCCCAGGCAAGCCCCCGTCCTCGTGGCCGGACACGATGTGACTATTCCGTAGACAGAATGTGATAGGCACGGTATCATCCATTGACCTTATTCGAGGTTCAACTTCGGAACTGACATTTTGAATAGGAATCCCCATGGGTAAAGCTCACGACATCGGATGACGGACAAATGTATTTGCCTAAGACTGCCCCACGTTATCTCCTCAATGCTATGGCTATGGCACGGCGGAAGGGACAATGCCAGACTAACCATTACTAGGCACTCAAAAGGCTTGCTTCCGTTACTCCCAGAGCTAACCCGAAGTGCCTCGCATGATATCTCAATTGCAATACAAACGTCAGCACGCTGTCTCCCTTGGCCTTTGACATCACGACCGTGACGGGCTGTGATCCGGGGGTGGCTCCGTGCTACTCTACATCAAGAAGTGAGTACATTCAGTGCTTCGTATCATCCATAAGTCTTTTTGAAGAGCGTAATTGGGAAATATTATCAGCGTTTCGTAGTGTCGTAGCGGCGAATGTGCGTACTAACTCAATATTAATATTGACCGTAGAACGTACATTCTTGGCATCAAGAGTAATCAAACACGCGATGACGCCATTCAAGGTCCTTGGGAACGTTTTCCACTGGGTACCGAGCAAGACAAGATCACGACAATGGATAACGGACGGCTGTATAACCGCCTCACGTTATACCCCCATATGTGTTAGGGCCCGACGAAAGGAGTATCGGCCAAAAGGGTAGTCGAAGCACCGGTATCCACTCTTATTATCAATTGGAACAAACTGACGGCAATGAATTAGTTGTGCTGCTAGACTCATCACTGCATGGGCACCCCCGAACTTTATTTCGCTTGGCCTTGCTTCCATGATGGAACTGCGATCGAGCACACAATACATAACTGGTCAAGGCTGTGCCACCCCGCAAACGAGTATATAAGGCTGAGTTTCATCCGCCTTTCTTCACCCGGAAACCCATTTCCCAATCTTGTATAGCAACTCCCCCCGACTATAAAGCAATGTCTGGACTTCCCTCTGGGCGATATTCAATCATATCTACTGCGGGGCAAACCGAAATCGGTGTTGACGGTACCCCGCCCCTAGTGCGCGCCGTCACCAAACCCAGGGTGGTAAGATTATTCACTTTCAAGCACTGGCAGTGATCCATCATTTTTTCAATGTTCACTTTGTCCATCTTTTCTGTATAATGAAGGAATGTATCGACGAACCCTTGCACTCTTATAGTTCATCATCGAAAAATTGGAGGATGGAAAGTACGCCATGCAACACCCAATGTATCCGAGTTTCCTGTGTCCCGATGGTGGGTACGTCGCACCTGGATGCGACGAGCCGTATGGCTGGATCATTTCGCGGGCAGATGGCGGTGGAGGTTACTGGATGTCAGCGCATGTCAGCCTTTTGCTGTGGCATCTATTGCTAATATTTGGGGTAAAATATGCCAGAATTGAAACCTCGGGTCTTGAGCCTCACCAACTCTGGACTTTGGAAGATTCCAACGCTGGGACACCTGTACGGAGACTCGGAGCCTATCCATAATGACTTATCAATTCTCACCCCATTACATCACAGGTCATTCTCGAGTCCGCCCGAGGTTCAGATATGCAGATTTGGTACTTCGATCCCTCGTAGAGAACGAAGTAGAACATTACTCAGAGCTCAGCAAGGATCAGTGAGGAAACTGTTGCGAGTGTGTGTTTTAAGAGTTTCACTGGCAGGAGAATCAGGTCGCGTTGGTTGTCATGTAATTGTGTCGAATCGAAATGTAAATGTGTGGAATAAACAGCACTCTGAGAATGGATCGTCGCGGGTCATGTTTGGTTTGTAGAATCACCTCCTGCCCAATATCTGCATCACTCTCTCGTTCGTCTTGCTCTTCATGCCCATCTGATACATGTTGTTCTCCTTGCCGCGTATTGAACGAGTCCAGTGAAAGTATACATTGACCCGTTGCGGTCTATAACTGCTCAAATACGCAGTCGTGTTCGACCATAACTTCTCTTGTTGTTTTTGATTCCCTGTAAAAACACCATCGGTTGCGAGGCGGTTGAATCCGGATGTCACGGGGAATGACTGCTACTGATCACATGAGAACAGAAGCCAATATACAAAAGCACTACACACTAGAAACGAAAACTTGCCATCATCAGATCGTCCACCTAAAAGACTTGGTTAAGGCCTGCCGATCACTTACCAGAGCCACAACCACCCACCGACCATCCGAAATGTGTACTTGTCATTACTACCAACACACCAGGGACAGCGGCTGTAACAACCCCGGCACAAATGCGCTCAAGTCGCAAAAGAGATACTTGGTAGCCTCAACGACATGTATATGCCCATTAAGCTAGACCAACCACCCAAAGACGGACTGTCACTCACCCACCACAGAAAAGAAAAGAACCAACAAGCTAAAATAGATAAAGGAGACGAAATAACCTTTGACCCGACCATTACAACGAGGAACTCCCTGGACGAATGCTTTAGAATCCTTACAGCCAACCTGGTTGAACCCCAAGAACTAGCAATTTGGCTGAGAAATCCGAGATTAGAACGAGGACAGCACACTGACCCAATAATAGCTTACACAGACGGCTCATGTACGGCGTACCCACAATGGAAAACAAAATGCAATGTATGGAGGGGGGCTATGGTTTGCGGACAACCACCCCCTGAATAAAGCGATCCACCCGTACCTGTAGAAATAATGCAGAACAAACTGTAATAGCAGGTTTTAGTGTGATGCTCCATTACTTGCTTTAAAGTAGTGCATGACATACCTCTCAGTACAATGGCTGAATTAAGGACAGTGAATCCCTGCACGACAGAGTCCCGACGCTTACATTATCGCTTCCCGCGCACTCGCGCGCACCGCCAGCACACTCGCGACATGTCCATTTTGGGACATTGAAGTTCAACATATCCTCCCCTCCATTTCTGCTCAACCACTCGCTTTCCTGGCCTCGGGTATTGTTATAGTGGGTTCCACTCATGTTCTACAGTATTTGTGAATGTTTCTAGCCGCTTGAATTGTAGTATTAAATTGTAGGTAGATAGATATGTGGAAATGTACAGAAAATCAAAAAAGCAAAACAGATTCCCAGGTAGTGTATGTGTATGGGAAGTACGTCCTAGTAGCTTGTCCAGCAGGGACCTCTCCCTGTGATAGTAGGAGTAAATAATCCTCCTACCCCTGAATT
>JBBPSJ010000425.1:0-12365 GCA_038093535.1 Boletus reticulatus
AACGATCAGCCAATCATCTTCTGTGATTCAGAGTCCGAGATTGAATCACCAGACGCAGCGGATGATAAGAAGGATCACGACGATACCATCAGCATCCACAGTACTGATAGCCGTGAAAGTGATATCGACATCAAGCTATCAAGCTCATTCCTCGACATGAAATTGTTCGGAGACTCCAGTACCGCCCCAAAGGATAAAGGCAAGGGTATGGAGGGCTGTACAGACCAAGTAACGCCTCCACAGAAATCTGGTAGGTTCCCAGGCAATTCAATTATCTTTGTGCTATACTTATGATCACACATCAGGCAAGCGCTCTTGTACGCTTCGCTCCCCGATACAGTCCCCACCGGCCATCAAGAAGCGAAGAGATGGTAAGCGCCCTTTTAACATACCCCGGAACAATATCTCATCAGTGATTAGTGTCCTCAAAGGCTATACCTTTATTCTTCAAGTCGTCGCCGCCCCCACAGATCTCGAGCGTCCCCGAAAGTGTCCCTGTTGATGAAGATGATGTATTGCTTCGTGGACGACATTATCCTGATTCCCCCAATGCCCCTCGTATCATCCATCCATGGGGCGCTGATTTTGGCCTCATGTCTTTCAACGACTTCCGTGCTTTCCTCTAGCTTGAGTAGTATATTCGTTTGTACATAGTCAATGCGAATGAATTCGTTGTGTTTCCCTTACTCGTTCACACTTCCCACGGGGCCTCCTTGTTCCTTATCATCGAACCTGGAACGAACCTCGCTAGCCTATCTACCAACATTGGTTCCTCTGCCCTCGTCGCCGCCAACCCTCACAAGTATACCTGTCTCCGCGAGCGCTTCATGAGGCCATCAATGACCTCACTAGCCTATCAGCCGTCTCAGACGATGTTGTCATCACCTGTCTCCACGAACGCTTCATGTCCGACACAATCTATACCAACATGGATTCCTCTGCGGGCCTTGTCACCATCAACCCTCACAAGCATGTCGCTTCGAACGCAGGCTCTCTTCTTCAAAAATATGCTGCACACTATCGGGATACCTCCAAGAACAATACCTCCCTCCCTCCCCACATATTCCAGCTCGCAAACAATGCCTACTACCACATGAGGCGTACCCAGGACCAGTCTCATCATCAGGTATGCTTTCGTTTTTTTTAATACTTTGAATGCAACTTATGAATGCTTATTTCGTCTGTAGTGGTGAAACTGGCAGTAGAAAGTCAGAAACTCGGCGCCTTTATCAGAACTGGTGGCCGGTGCATCCCCGGACGAGCGTCAGCATCTTCACCTTGCCAACAAGACCCAGTACCGATATCTTGGCCACCGTGCCGGTACCGGCACTCGCGCCAATGGTCTTCGTGACGACAATGCCAATCGCTTTGAACAGGCTCTCAAGTCTGTCGGGTTGTCCAAGCGACATGTTGCTCAAACATGCCAGCTCGTCGCAGCCATTCTTCATCTAGGTAACATCAAATTCACCATCAACCGTGGTCGTGAAGTGGACGCGGCTGTCGTCCGGAACGTGGATGTGCTCGGTATCGTTGCTGAGTTCCTTGGCGTACAGCCTTCCGCACTCGAGGCTACGCTTGCTCACAAGACGAAGCTCGTCAAGAGAGAGCTTTATACCGTTTTTCTCAACACTGATGGTGCTTCTGACAACCGTGACAACCTCGCCAAGACACTGTACTCTCTCCTTTTCGCCTGGTTGAACGAACACATCAACCAACGTCTTTGCCATGACGATTTCGACAACTTCATCGATCTCTTTGATCTACCCGGTCCTCAGAACATGACCAGCCGCCCTAATTCCCTTGATCAGTTCTGCATCAACTTCGCCAACGAGCGGGTATTCTTCATCTAGGTAACATCGAACTCCTCGCCTGTCCTGAGTATCCCCCGTCTTCGTCAAACTCCACTGTCAAGCTATCCCATTTGATAGTGTATGCTCTTCACAGGACCAAGGTACATGCATCGGTCACTTTTGCTGCCCTGGTCCTCCTTCAATGGATCAAGGCACGTTTTCCGACTGCTTGGGGATCCTCGGGCCACCGTCTTTTTGTATCCGCCTTTATAGTGACGATACCTACTCCAACAAGTTGTGATCTATGGTCACGCAGGCTGCGAGAGATCAATCAGATGGAAAAGAAGATGTGTCAGTATCTCGAGTGGGAGCTCAACGTCGATCCTGTCACGCTGCGGGGGTTCGAAGAAATGATTCCGTCGGTCCTGGGCCCTACCCGACTTACATCCTACCATCCACGAAGAAGTTGATGCCGCCACCCACAGCAAACCCGTTTGCGACGTCGTCGAGTACGAGTCCGTTGCCGTCATACGGGCAGTGGTATCCATCGCCACCCAAGCCTGCGTCCCCCCCTACCCCCAACCCATCCGCGGCTTACATCACGCATACAAGACAGAGGGTATCTCTCGCTTCGTCCCTTTGGTGCCCTACTTTGACAACGCCGAGTGTGTTCGCCCCCTTCAAAACAAGCCTGGCTCATCCACATCATGGATGACCAGGCTCGCCAGTCACACAAGAAAACCGACCTCACAATGATGGAGGCTTTTGGCAAGCACTGGGGTAATCATTCTGGTTTGACGCCATGTGTACCTGGCGAATTCAGAGCTGCTCTGAGTACCTTGTTTGAGACGTTATTGGAAACACAGTCCTGGTTTGTCTCTCGCGTAAATCCCAACGACTTGCAGTTACCAAATCAGGTAGAGAGACGGAGCGTAAAGGGCCAGATCCGGAGCCTCGGCTTGGATGGGACATCTAAGGTGGTCTGTGACGGTACCTACTCCAACAAGTTGTGGTCCATCGTCATACAGGGGATGTTTCAACTGCGAGATAATTCCGCCCCATCCACATCATGGATGACCAGGCTTGCCAATCTGAGTCACACGAGAAGACCTACCCCAGATACCTACTCCAACAAGTTGTGGTACCCTCTAGTCTGACACTATATGTAGCTCAAATGATTGTACTAGACACTGTACCCTTGTCGTGCGCCGTCATAGGTCAAAACTTAGCCATCAAGTCAATTTCATGGTGGGCTAGAATTTATTTATTGTGATGGAGCAAATTTTATGTCGAATTTTCGCTGTTGAGTGTCAAAATTTTGTGGCGGGCTAGAGTTTATGATGCGATGGAGTGAAATTTTCGCGGCGGAATAAATGTGCAGGTATTCCGCCATAGTGTTCCGCTCGAATGAAGATGAAATTGATCTACCCAGGGAATGAAGCTTCACGGAAGTATGAAAGTTTCTTCGACGGTATCGGTTGAAAGGGAGAATTTTGTGGCTGGCTATTATGCTCGGTATTTGCCGATGTAAAGGGCGTTACGCTGCGTACATCCAGGAGCTTAACGGAGCTTAACGGGAAGAAATAAGTTCTTGCTACCCTCCGATCTCATTCCGCAAGTCAACAATTTAGCTCAGTGGCCACCCATCAAAAATTCCGCCCGTGTGCGTCCCGAGAAGCTCATGTTCCTTCTAACGGCGAGCGACTTCATCACCAGCGGCAGTGGCCTTCCCTCATCCACGCATTTTCCCAGAGACAACCACTGGACAGGGCGCAGATAATCATCACTCGAGGCAGCGAAAATGATGTTGCTACCGCTCGCGAAGATGCTATGCTCAAAAATTTCCTCTTGGGCTATCAGGATGACTCGATTTATGGACACGAAAGCGATTGAAAGTACTCGTACTTGTGGAACTTGAATGTGTGCATTACTCGAACTTGCAAGAGCACCCGCCGCGTTGCAGTGGCCGCCGTGCAATAATATTTTAGCCTACATAACAATTGCCCAGCTACGCTCTATTCGGCCGAGGCCGGCCGCACCCAATTACAATCCATATTTTCGCTTCTCAGCCTCGATACTTGCTTCCCGCCATTGCTTACCTTTATACAACACGAGTAATATCATCAATTCCGCCAACAACATCAAACCGGCCCATAAAGTATATAAACCACCATCGCCGATAGCATCCTAGTAAACGAAACATGAGTAAAAAGCAACGCGTACAGTGAAACACAGAAGCTCCACCTGTAACGGGACCGCGATTTCTACAGCAACAAACGCAGACACACCACGGAAAGAACTGTTGGTGGCGACGGCGCTAGACGACTGGCCAACATTGGCATCAACGATGTACGCCAACGTGCTAGCATAGATCCATCTGAACGTCCACAAAGGTCAGATTAGAATAAAACAAGCGGGAGAGACGTACATCGAAAAAAACCCAGACAAGAAGAGCATCACACAAATGGCTGAGACGTGCATGCGCTGCTGGCAGACCCAAGCATACCCAATGACTGAGGGAGGGAAGAACCACATAGCATGCTTGGTGCTTTCTAGCCTCATCTAGGTATGGATATCATGAGAATGGTTCCAACCATTGACAGGTGCCCCTCGCTTACCTCTGCATAGCTGACCCCGCCATTTGCAGCTTTGGACTTGGCAAGTGTCCTGTCAGACCACCGTCCGCCCAGGATGCTGCCCATCATACTCCCTAGAGGCAAGGAAAATACCAGTTTGAGCAACACCCTCTGCTCGTTTATCGATACACTAACCTATCCCAAAAGCAAGTAGCACTAATCCAGTGGTCAATGCATTGTAATTGTAGTACAGTGATAGCGTTCGTGCACACGTATACGTGACACTGAAACTAAATGCAAAGAGAAGTCCTGCAAGGATAATCAAGTCGGAATTGTCGAGCCTAACGTAGTGGCACCCACCAGAAGGTATCAGGATGGCGATATTATTTCGGCGGCTTATGACTCGTAGATAGGGAGGGAATGGATTAACGTCCGTAATCGATAACTTGACCTCCTTGATAGCGACAGCTGGGAGTACGGCATGTTGTGCTTCCACGTCGCTTCCCGGCGTTTGCGCTCCAGAAGTACCTTCCTCTGACACCTTCTCCGCACCAACAGGTCGTTCTCGCGTGGCGTTCTTTTCCTGTGCGAGATCGCGTTCCTGTGTACGTCTCTTCAAGACGTTTTGGTACATCAGACTCCGTTCCTTCCTAAATGTGTCCTTGAACAGAAACAAGAACGTTGAAAATATCACGCCTCCCCAGATCGTCAGAAACCAAAAGACCGCGCGCCAATTCAAACCCTGAGTGAGTCCACCACCTAGGATAGGCCCGATCGAAGGACCCAGAAGTGGTGCGGAGTAGTAAATACCCATCTTTGTCCCCCGTTGATGGGGTTCATAAATGTCTGCGAGTGTCGCGGCGCCAATGGAAATCACGGTGCTCGATCTAGGCCAATGAATTAGGAGCTGGAAAAGACTGAGGACGAATGAGTGCCTGCCCAGCTGCTTGAACTATTCTCATGCCGATGACAAGACCTATCGTTTTTGAAATTGCCACAATGGCAGAGCCCACAGTAAACAGCATAATGGAAAGCAAGTAAACGAACTGGCACCGATCAGTGAGTTACAGTGGTAATATGTATGTGCTACATACCTTCCTCCCTTTGATCTCGCTAACAGCGCTCCATACGAGCGGAAAGTTTCCTTGGATAAGGATGAAAAGGGATATGCTCAAACTGATTTGCGAGGCGGTCGCGTGTAATTCCTGTTCGATCTGGGAATTCGCGGCTAGTGTTTATCCATTAAACCCCAAATGCTCCTAACAAAGAAACAACCACCCACGATTCTGAATGTTGGCGCACAAGCCTGCGATCATAGAAGCACCTGAAATGATCGACAAGACAATATTCTTTAAATGTCCAATTGATTCGGTTTTAATCGCGATCTCCTGGACAACGTGAGTAATACACTGACCTTTCTAGTATTCGACCAAAGTCGCGGATCATCCTCCACAAGGGCATGTTCAATATCAGGCTTGCTGACACTTTCTGGGGTGGAAGAGGTGGGGGTCATCGTGATTTGAGGAAGAATGTCTGGAGTCGGGACGCGATGACGCTTTTAAAAAGCCGTGCGATGGATGCATGATAAACCATAGCCCGGAATCTTAAGCGGACCGTGACTCAGAAAGACGGGAACGGGGATTTGGTAGGTGTCGGCCGCCGATTTCCGACGCAGCCCCCGTTATCTTTAAGATCCCAGGGGCATCGTGACGGAAAACGAGACCTGGAAAAGCTGATACCATCATGTAGCGACCAAGAAGCCATATAGGCCGCCGTGTCAGATACATTGCACCTGGGCTGGCAAGGAAAGGGATTGCTGGTTAGGTGTACAGGTCAAAACGTCGACCAATCATCAAAAATACCTCCATTGCGATAGCCGAGGTAAATTTGACGCGCGTGAAAGATTTGCCGAGACACCCCTTCCCCGAACGGAAATACTCTGCACCTGCGGCAGACCGCTCACTGGCAGACGTAATTCCGATTTAATACCATGACCTGAAGACCACAACATTGTATAACCGGATACCCGGAGAGTGCACCAGAACACTCACCCCATGATCATGTGTTTAGCGTGACTTGGTCGAAATTACATTGCGGGAGAAAACTAAGCTTGAACGTAGTCAGCCGACGCAGTGACCAGTCCAGCACCCGACTTGCAAGTCAGATTGGTCCGCACTCTCCGGAGTTGCATTTACTAGAGCACGTTCATGGAATTACCAACAGGTTCAAGGGGTATAGACCAGAACTTCACCTGCAGCATTGGCATACATGCACGTTTTTAGCCTCGCCGCACAAGGTAAAGTTCCTGCGGACATAAAACGAACGATAGCTGAAGACAATGTACCTTCCACTCATACAATAATGAAAACTTCGGAGCTAGGGAATGAGGCAACGCCGAAGGTGTGATGAAGTTTCAGGTGCGATGAAGTTTCAGGTATGAGACATAGAAGTTTCGTACTAAGCTTACCTAAACGTCCGTTTCCGTTTTCGTAGCTCCTACATCCAGGCTTGTCGATCTCTATCATGTGTAAGCTCTGAAGTCTGGTTCTCAAAACGTTGGTTGACGCCATGCAGCGCGAGTGCGATTTTGGATCTCCACGACCTCCTCAAAGAAGGACTTGCCATTGGCTATGTGACTGCAGAACGCTACATAATCATGCAAACGTCTACTGGCGAGGTTCTGTCATATGTTTTCGTTATCCTTGTCAGACTGAACGCCGTTTGTGCTAGGTCCACATTGCACAACGAGACAACGATTTACTGGCTGCAGGTCAAGCTCTCAATTTCTCAGAGCTATGTTCAATCTGCAAGACCAGATGGAGAACTTTGCTAAGCAACTCGATGACTCGCACTATCCAGGATCAGCAAAATTGCGAGTCCGGTTCCTTCTCTCGCCAAGACACGAAAGCCCACGACGGGGACAAAGGGAACCGACACGATGGATTCCGTCTCGGGAGATGCCCTACAACCCGGCCAACGCTGTGGGAGACAGTATCGCTTTACTGATGACCCTGAAGTCCAGAAGCATCTCGACGAAATGCACTATCGGGTGGGTGCATTCCTCTTCGGCGTCAGCCGTTTAGTTCTATCTGGTTATCACGTATGCTAACATTGACTAGTTCCCTAATGTGGCCATGATCTCATGCAAGTCTGACCGCTCGGAACGAGGGTTACTCAAATGAACAAGCGACAGAGCGAGGTGGAAATATTGCAGCACCTCGCCAAGTTCCCATGCAAGCAAAACCATACTATTCCGGAATAAGGATATGGACCCTTCCCTCCAAGGATTTTGTTCTCTTTAGCCGCTCTGGGGGGAGCCATCTTACCAATCTCCACAACCCTGACGTTCACATGTGGTCAGCTGCAAGACAGCTTGTAGAAGGTGTAGCATTCATGCACAACCACGGTGTTGCCCACCTGGACATCAAACCTGCCAATGTCCTCCTTCATCCCAATGGCGGTCGTCTTTCGATAAATGATTATAGCGTCTCCGAGTTCATCAAACCTGACATGAGACTTCATGTGGTGAAAGGCACGGAGAACTACGTTGCGCCGGAAGTCAACGTGCAGCACCCCGAATATGATTAGATTCGTGTTGACCTGTGGTGGAGTGGCAAGACGCTTCGAGAATTACTTGCTTGCTGTTGCCAGCACACGAGAGAGAGAACCTTCCTAGTCAGTATTATCAATCAGTTGATGGCTGATGCATGATGATCCGCTTGTGTGACCCATGATGCCGGAGGTGTTACAGCAAATGAATACCTTCGAGTCTTCCATTGTCAAGTACTCGTAGAAGTAGGCCTACTTTATTTAAATCGGTCTGTTTTTTTTGAATGGAGACTCGGGCTCATAGAATTACTAGATGTAAAGATAATGTCGTCGTACTGAAGCAAGTAAATACGACGACCAAGTACTCGGTCTTTCCGATGGCCAGCTAGTCGGGGCATGGCTCTGTTGCACCCCAATCAGTGAGACTGCTGGAACCGTATATTCCAGTCCAGCATGCATAAGTCACTGTCGTGCGATCGATTAATGTCATGGGTAGATGCATAAGCTAGTCGACGGTCGCAGCTTCATGTTTTCCATGCTTCATGAGTCGATCGGGGCCGGTCGCTACAGAGAGTCCGAGTATCAGTATCACGATACACTGAGCGAAACACGGAGAATGGGATGTCATACAGGGGCAGATGCCATACTAGACACAGCGAGGAACAAATCATCAATCCCGGTATGAGGCTTGGTCCCGTTTTGTCGCGATGAGGCCATGTCAAAGCAATTAGCGGGGGCCTGGCTCGAAGACAAGTCTCTGGCTGATATGTATATGTCATCCCACTCTCCCGACATGACTACTGCCACGAAGCTCTCTTCACGATATCCGCGACGAAGAACAGGAACGATGAGGTATCGCGCGAGCCCGAAATAGAGAGGGAGGGGCATCCCGGGGCATCTCCCGCGAAATATTTCCTTCATCAAGTTCGTGAGGACAGTCATCATTCCATAACCATCCTGCAGCGTAGCGTCTTCGCGAGTGGAATCAACAACATTTTCGCTACCTCGAGTGGTGATTATCTGCGCCCTGTACAGTGGGTTGTCTCCAGGAAGTGCGTGGAAGGGATGGATAGGTTTGAGGTAACGCCTCTGCCGCTAGCGCTGCCTGGTGATGAAGTTGCTCGCCGTTAGGAGCATGAACTTTGTGAAGATGGGTGGTCACTGACCGAGGAGGACTTCAATCCTCTAGGCCGTGTGTTACCGGTAAATGCCGAGTATAATTGCCAGGCCACAAAATTCACTCTTTCAACCATAACCCAGTCAATTGGCTCCTCGAAGAAACTTTCATACTTCCGTGAAGCCTCATTCCCTGGGTAGAACAAACTTCATTCTCGTTCGAGTGGAAGACGTCTTGTCCTCGGCTATCCTCGGTTTTATGTCCACGGGAAGCTTATCTACGCCGTGAGGCTGAAAACATTTCCACTGACCTCCTTGCGGATGACTGCCTAGTCCATGCCTCATATTGTTTATGGTTTTTTTGTACGTATTCCGGAGAATGCAATACAGATACGGCTGCTGATTGATTCGACCGATGTGGCTGGAAACTTACCGCTGCTGCCGATCGACCGACCTGTTCAGGTTTCGGTTTTCTCTCGCGATGCCATTTCAACGAGGCACTTGAGTAAAAAGATGCAAAACACTGCCTCGTTGGTTGCTCGTTGAGGCTAATTTATCTCACCTTCAAAGCACATGAACGCAACACTCATATTTGACAGGATTGCGGTCCCCAGTTTTCCCGAAGTTTACGCTTATAGCATCTGGTCCTCAGTTGATATGGCAATTTGGGGGGTCGTAGTGGATAGTTTCCATCCAACACTTCGATCTGCCAAGGGGAGACCTGCGGGATTATGATGTAGATCGGGAGCAAGTCTGCCAGTGAGCGGCAGGGGAACTTACGATGTGTCTCAGTAGGTACCTTTTTCTTTGTTAAACTTACCTCGGGATTTCATCATCGGCTCATACTCTACCCGGTTATCTAAAGAGGCATTTACGATGATTGGTCGAATTTTCTGACTTGCACGTCTCCAAGCAATCAGTGTTCTGGCAAACGCAGGTGCCAGTGCTATATGTCTGACACAACCTATGTGGTTTCTGGCGTCGCTACCTGTTTGCTACACGGGTTTTCCACTAACAGGTCAGGTTTCGTATGACCCGCGGTATCAGTGGAGGCTACATCGGAGGTCAGCGGCCGAACCTTTCATTTAAGCTTCGAAGAACATGTAATTCATTCCCGGGGCGCCCCTTCCACTTTGAAGGCATGGTCCGCTTAGGATGCTGGGTCATGGTTGATCCTGTGGCGCTTGCACAACTTTTAAAAAGCGTCATCGAGTTATGACCCCAGGTATTCTCTCTCTTGCATGACACCCACGAATTATGACCCTGATTCACGATGGCCACAGCACGACGTTGCCTTCCGCCGATGCCGTTCTCACAGACGAAGGTGTATCGACGCCTACCTCTTCCCAAAGTATAGTCAAGCCTGATATCGAACATGCCTTTGTGGAGGACGATCCACGACTTTGGTCGACTGCTAGAAAGGTCAGCTTCTTACTCGAGCTGTCCGAGCGATTGCGACCCGCGCTGATCGAATCAATATTGTAAAGAACATGATTCTGTTCACCATCTCGGGGGCTGCCATGATCGCGGGTTTGTGCGCCAACATTCAGAATCGTGGGTCGTCGTTCCTCGTAGGAGCTTTGGGGGGGCTCTTTATGAATAACCATTAGCCGCGAACTCCCAAATCGAACAGGAATTGCATGCGACCGTCTCGGAAATTAGCCTGACCATATCTCTTTCCATCCTTGCTCAAGGACAATTTCCCCTGATGTGGAGTGCTCTCAGCGAGATCAAAGGACGGAAAGTATGAAGCATTTCATGTCGTATCTGTAATCCATGTACTGACTGTTCCTGTTAGCTCGTCTACTTACTTTCCCTTACTCTCTTTACTGCGGGCTCCGCTGTCGTGGCGATTTCAAAAACGATAGGTCTTGTCATCGGCATGCGAGTGATTCAGGCAGCTGGGTGGGCTTTCTCGTTTTATCCTCTCGGTCTTCCCGTTTCTTAATCCATTCACCTAGCGCGAGCGCTGTTGCGACCATTGGTGCTGCAACACTTGCAGACATTTACGAACCCCATCAACGGGGGACCATGATGGGTATTTATTACTCTGCACCACTCCTTGGTCCTTCGATCGGGCCTCTCCTAGGCGGTGGGCTTACGCAGGCTTTCAGCTGGCGTGCAATCTTTTGGTTTCTGACGGTCTGGGGAGGCGTGATATTCTCAGCGTTCTTGTTTCTGTTCAAGGACACGTTTAGGAAGGAGCGGAGTCTGACGTACCAAAATGTCTTGAAGAGACGTATACTCGTGCAAGAAAAGAACACCACGCAAGGAAGGCCTGCCGGTGAGAAAATACCAGAGGATGGAGCGCAAACACCGAGAGGCGACGTGGAGGCGCAACCTGTCATCCCTGCGCTGGAGATCAAGTTATCGATTAAGGACGTTAATCCATTTCCTCCCTACATACGGGTCCTAAACTGTAGAAACAATATCGCCATTCTGACATCTTCTGGTGCGTACCCCCGCGTCAAGTTCGGCAATGCTGACTCGATGACATTGTAGGACTTCTCTTTGCATTTAGTTTCAGTATCGCATACACCTGTGCACGGACGCTATCGCTCTATTACGATTATGATGCCCTGACGACTGGATTGGTACTACTTGCCTATGGCATCGGTTAGTACAGTACTAATCGAACAAGCGATGTTGCTCAAACTGGTATTTGCCTTGCCTTTAGGAAGCATCATGGGCAGTATCTTGGGCGGACGGTGGTCTGACAGGACACTTGCCAAGCTCAAAGCGGCAAATGGCGGTGTCAGTTATCCAGAGGTGAGCGAGGTGCACTTGTCAATGGATGGAATCGTACTCATGATATCCGTACCTAGATGAGGCTAGAAAGTACCAAGCTTGCTATGTGGTTCTTCCCTCCCTCAGTCATTGGGTATGCTTGGGTCTGCCAGCAGCACGTGCACGTCTCAGCCATCTGTGTGATGCTCTTCTTGTCTGGCTTTTTTTCGATGTGCGCCTTCCCTACTTGTGTTGTTCTAATCTGACCTTTGTGGATGTTTAGATGGATATATGCTAGCACGTTGGCGTACATCGTTGATGCCAATGTTGGCCAGTCGTCTAGCGCCGTCGCCACAAACGCTTCTTTCCGTGGCATATCCGGGTTTCTGGCTGCAGAAATTGCGGTCCCGTTACAGGTAGAGTCTCTGTGTTACGCAGATATGTCGCAGTTGCACTCACATGTCGTGTCAGGATGCTATCGGCGATGGTGGTTTGTATACCTTGTGGGCCGGCTTGATGTTACTGGCGGAATTGATGATATTACTTGTTATTTACAAGGGAAAGCGGTGGCGGGAAGCAAGTGTTAAGATGGAGAGGTGAAAAGGCC
>JBBPSJ010000426.1:0-12280 GCA_038093535.1 Boletus reticulatus
AAATGAAGCATTGATTCTTCCGCATATACTCAGCGCGCTGAGTTGGCGATAGTCGTACGGCATCTACGTCCATCGCATACGGGTCTCTGTGCGATTGAGGAGAGGGAGCCGGTATATGTGGCACTCCTTTTCGTAAGTCTCCAATCCTCCTCAGTTGTTGAGAGAATTGGCCCGCCTTCTTTATCCAGTCCTGGTAGCTGTCGGGAATCTTGTCGCACGAGAGGATCATCGTGGCAAGTCTGGGGCTGAGGCCATGGATAAACCACTCCACAAGAGCATGCTTGTCAGTAATACCTGACTTCTCGGCGAGAAGTTGGAATTGCGAAGCGTAGGTAGTGAACCCATCACTCCACGCTCCCTCGGTATCCTTTCCAGCAGTTTGACGGAGTTTGGAAAGGTCTATCCTTGCCTTGGCTGCTACATCGTAGGGGGAAAAGGCGGTCTCGAAAGCTTCTTTAATCTTGTCGAAGGTCTTTTCACTGTCGGCGATAGCCGAGTTTGCGAGCTTCATCAACCATCCTTCAGCAAATGTCTTTCCCCGGCCCTTACTAATCTTGTTGAGGAAAGTAAGGGACTTTGTCGTGTCGGTAAAGAGTGCTTTGTTGATGGTGAAGTACGCGTTCATCGAGAGGAGCCATCTGTTGGCATCCTCTGCCTCCCCGGTAAAGTCCTCGGGAAGGCCGGCCTTTATTTCTGAAACCATTTCGTCTTCTAGAGCCGGGTCAAGTGGTATGTCCTCCTGCGCGGTCGGTTCCGGGTCAGGGTCGTGAAAAACAAGAGGAGGGTCCTCGCTAAGGACAACGTCGGGTGTAGAGGGGGCAGCTAATTCAGAGGTAGAGGGGAGGGCGTCCGAGTCTCTTCCCTGGCTCCTGTTAAGTTCCGCTAATTGCTGTTGGACTTGTCTGTAGTGAGCGACACGATCCGGAGGGGAGTATCGGTCCGGTAGGACAATGTGAAATGGGTGTCCGTCAGGAAGAAGGTGGATGCGGGGGAGCGGGGCGGAAGAAGACACGGTTGGTGGAGAGGGCGGCGGGGAATCTGAAGGCGCTCTGAATCTGCCGATTCGGGAAATGTCGGAGTGGGGGAATGTCCTCTACGTGAAAGTAGGGACAAGGGGAAAAGCTAGTTCTTTTGTAACGCACAGCGTAGACTTGTCGTAGCGTGCTGCGATACGGGTCGAAGAATAAGCGAGGTAGCGAGGAGTTCAACTCAAGGACGAGTGCCGAGCTTCGAGACGATGCGAAGCCTAAGCGGGTCTCTCCTATTCTAGGTATCCTAAGGACTCACTAGAACTCGGAGGTGGTGAGGCAAGATCAACGCTGATATTGCGTAGAACTAGCTTAGGGAAAATACAGGGAGAGACGACGACTATATATACGGTAGGCCCCTAATCTAGATGAAGGATATAAAAGGGATGCGCAGCATCCGCAGTAAAGCGCAGTTGAATGCGCAGCTATCCGCAGCAAGAGGCTATGAGTGCGCAGCACGAGATAGCGATCTACGAATATAAAAGGAAAGGCTATGCCACTGCCTTACGAAGTCTGAATAAGGTGACAGTGGCGGAGACGGAACGGAAGTCCTAATATGGTATGGGCGGGGCGCCGTGTGAGCCAAAGGAGAAAGAGATCGAGAGAGCGTATCTGGTATACGTGGAGGACGACTCCACTACGAATACAGCCGCGTACGGCGAGAGGACGAGTCTGTAGAGAAACAAAAGACGAGGACGAGCAAAAGGACAAGGAAAAAGTGTACCCCCTTCGTAGACCGTAACAGGTGGCGTCCCAGAGCTCTGCCAGCGCGATAGCGGAGAACCTATTGTTCCATGGTCCAGATCGTACAGCCCTGGCTCATGGTGCTGCCCAGATCGCTTCCTTTTGGCGCTCTTGGTAAGTGGCCATTCTTACCTCCGCCATGGCTTGGTAGCCAGCCTCCTTGTCATCAGACGAGCTGCCCTCCCTGAAAGCAGTTTTGAGGATCTTTATTGCGGCGCCTCTGTCAATGCTACCCATGGTCTTGAGGTATGCAGACAGGTCATCATCTTCCTCCATTGTGGTGGTGGTACATGCCTGTTGTTGCGGGACTTTGTAAGTAGGACGTCCGGAGCGTCTGGAAGATGTGGTCAGGCAGGGACATGTTGTCTGGTCAGTTCTGGATCTGGTGTGGTTGGTGGACCTACAGCCAACCTTGTGACAAATGAAGCATTGATTCTTCTGCAAGTACTCAACGCGCTGAGTTGGCGATAGGCGTACAGCATCTACGTCCATCGTGTACGGGTCCTTGTGCGATTGAGAGGAGGGAGCCGGTATGTGTGGCACTCCCTTTCGTAAGTCTCCAATCCTCCTCAGTTGTTAAGAGAATTGGCCAGCTTTCTTTATACAGTCCTTGTGGTCGTCTGGGATCTTGTCACATGACAGGATCATTGTTGTGAGCTTGGGACTGAGGCCATGGATAAACCATTCCACTAGGGCATGCTTGTCTGTGATACCAGACTTCTCGGTGAGAAGTTGGAATTGTGAAGTTTAGGTGGTGAACCCATCACTCCACGTTCCTTCGGTATCCTTTCCAGCATTTTGATGAAGTTTGGAAAGGTCGATCCCTAGCCTTGGTGGCTATGTTGTAGGGGGAGAAAGCGGTCTCGAAAGCTTCCTTAATCTTGTCGAAGGTCTTTTCTGCACTGTTGATAGACGAGTTTGCGAGCTTCATCAGCCATCCTTCTGCGAAAGTCTTTCCACAGCCCTTACTAATCTTGTTGAGGAAAGTAAGGGACTTTGTCATGTCAGTAAAAAGGGCATGGTTGATGGTGAAGTACGTGTTCATTGAGAGGAGCCATCTGTTGGCATCCTCTGTCTCCCTGGAAAAGTCCTCAGGAAGGCTGACCTTTATTTCTGATACCATTTCATCTTCTGGAGCCAGGTCAATATCAATGTCCTGTGTGGTCGGCTCCAAGTCAGGGTCGTGAAAAACAAGAGGAGGTTCCTCATCAGGAACAATGGGGAATTCAGGTGGCGGTGGAAGGGCGGCAGCTAATTCAGAGACGGAAGGGAGGGCGTCTGGACTTCGTCCTTGGCTCCTGTTAAGCTCCACTAGTTCCTGTTGGACTTGTCTGTAGTGAGCGATACGATCCGGTAGGACAATGTGGAAAGAGTGTCCGTCAGAGAGAGAGTGGGTTTGAGGGAGTTGGGAAGGAGAAGACATGGTGGGTGTCAGTGAGGAAGGAGAAGAGTCGGATGGCACTCTGAATCTGCCAATGCGGGAAATGTCGGAGTGGGGGAATGTCCTCTACTGAAAAGTAGTAACAGATGGAAGAGCTAGTTCTTTTGTAACACACAGCGTAGTGTTAATATAGCATGCTGCAATAAGGGGCAAAGAACGTGTGAGGAATAGACAAGGAGTTCAACTCAAGGACTATGCCGAGCTTCAAGACGATGTGAAGCCTAGGTGGGTCTCTTCTATCCACAGGTATCTGAGAGACTCTCTGGGTCTCGAAGGTGGTGGACTAGAAACAATGCTGGTATTGCATAGAACTAGCTGGGGAATTACAGGAGTGAAACAACGAGTATTTATACGGTAGGCCCCTAATCTAGATGAAGGATATACATAAATGGGATGCATAGCATCCGCAGTCCAAAGGCTATGTATGTGCAGTATGTGCAGCTACATGGTGATGAGTGCGCAGCACGAATCAATGAAATATAAAAGAAGCCATGCCACAGCCAAGAAGTCTGAACAAGGGGCTGTGGCGGAGACGGAATGGAAATCTATGTAAGGTATAGGCGGGGTGCCGTGTGAGACAGAAAAAGAAGTGGATTGAGAGACGTATCTGGTAGTACATGTGGAGGATGACTCCACTATGAATACAGTCATGTGCGGTGAGAGAATGAGTCTAGGGACAAGTGAACAAGAAAGTGTAGGAAAAAGTGGTACCCCCTTCATAGACCGTAACAGTCTGCTAGAAGGAAACCATGTTAGTTTATCTCATAAGCTTTGGGCCCTATAATGCAACAATTGACCTTATGATGAGGCTTGGAAGCTTCATCCTCATCCTTGGCCTCCTCCTCCTCATTTTCATCAAGGTACTTGAGATGGTTAAGAATCTTGTCAGACTCTAATGGCTCATATATGCAGCTAGTATGTATATACCTTTGTCTGGACAATGAAAAGCTTGATATTTTGATTCTCTTCATTTTACAGGCCTCTGTAATGAGGGTATCAAAGTCGCTAATTGCCATCAAGTCAACATTCTTGAATGGTGTGCGATGAACCGTATACTTGACTGAGAAGTTGTCAGGACAGAACTGGCCACTTCTGTTGCCAATACAATAGCGTAGACTGTTACTTGCATCGAGCGTAAGGGCTTCAATAGCTGAATCGAGAAGATCCGAGATGCTGCCATCATGGAAATAAAAAATGTGATTGATGAATTGGATTTTCACATTTTTGCATCGCTTTTGGTTGTTACTTGTCCATGGGGGGAGGCAGGTGAAAGCAACAGAGACATGTATGCCTTGACCATTGGCTTGGTGGGTTGTCATCATGGTTATCAGGCACCAGATCACTGTCTAAGTCTGAGTCCAAGTCAGATGCCAGTGCCCTAGAATCAGAATGAGTTAGACGTGTAGCACTCACAATCATGTAACTCATCATTGGGTATCAATGAATCAATGTCCTCAGACATGATAAGGATCTGTTGGTTGTGACTTAGTACGCTAGATTTGAACACGAACCAGTACAATACAGTATTTGATAAGGTCACGTGGATACATGAGGGATCACTCTCTCATTTCACTTTTTTTTTGCCCTTGTCATTATTTTTACAAACTGCAATGAAATTTTACCTTGCATCATCTTTTATTCTGATCTGTAATGACACTTGTACTTCAGGCCCCAGGATCCCACACAGAACCAAGGATCCATCCTTTATAGGGAGTTTCACCAAAACTATATTATGTATAGAACATTTTGCATTTAATAGCAACATTCTAAAGACTCTGCTAATAATCAATCAAGGGCAGTTGTTGAAGATCATCAGGCAAGAACTAGAAGTTCTAGGCACAAGTGCAGTATTGGTTATGGTAAATTAAAGGAAACTCAAGATGATTTTGCAGAAGAGCTT
This sequence comes from Boletus reticulatus, assembly GCA_038093535.1. NCBI lineage: Eukaryota > Fungi > Basidiomycota > Agaricomycetes > Boletales > Boletaceae > Boletus > Boletus reticulatus. Next base: position 5,114 of record JBBPSJ010000426.1, read on the forward strand.
TGGGGGTGGATGTAGCTTTCATTGCTTACTGCACTAGCATTTGAGGCATGCAGCAACTCAGAACATCCTTGCCATCATATATAGTCAGCAATCTCAATGAAGCAGAGCAAGCCAAACATAGGTTGCAGGTTGGTTGATTCCACCACCCCTTTGCTATATATTAAGCCATGTACATAGGATTCCATTTCCTCTGAGGGCATTACAGTTGACCAACCAGAGTATTATAATGCTCATGAAGATACTTTCTGTGGGTGTGGCCCTATCATCTCCAATAGTGTAATCACTTCATAGGATATCAATATAATAGGTGACACTGCTAGTGTGGGTGATTTCACAACTCATTGCTACTTCATTTCATGTTCTAACCGTGCCCATAATGTTCTCCATGATCACTTTACTTACCTACCACTTTTCAGCTTCACTTTAGCTTGTTGTGGTGTTTCTACCCATATGAGTGTCGACCTTTGCACTTCCCAGTCCATTGTGGCTGATCTGTTTATTGTTGTTTACCTTGAAGCGTACTTACTTCCTGGAGCACCACATTGTATCCTTTGGTTACTCACTGTGGACTCCAGAGTCATCCTGAGTTGATCCAGCAAGTGGCTAGTCCATTTCAATAATCATTTTCGCTTTTATCACTCTTGACTCACACTGTATGTAAGCTAGTTCTATGCAATATCAATGCAGCTTCCCATTTTCAAGTGGAGACATTAATAAGAGCGAAAATGCTTATTGAAGTGGACTTAGCCACTTACTGGATCAGCTCAGCTTCACATTCATTGACTTTTGATGTGCAAGCTGGATTGTTTGTGAGTTGATGTGTACAAACTTCCAATGAGAGGTGTCCTTTACTATCTCAATGGTAAACTACTCACTCACCATTTGGAGAATGTAAGCATTCAATAACATATTTCTAGTTGAGCCACTAAACAAAGTAACCATCATGGACTTTGAGCAAAGAGTGAGGCACTATAAAGTGGATCATCTAATTGAATTGTGGGCTAATCAATCATGGTGCATGAATGATACATTCTACCCAGACCCAAAGAAAGTGTGACAGGATAAAGACACAGTTCAGCTCCTCCTACCTTCCTTCTGTTATGAACCAGTAGAATTCTGGTGTATAGTCCCACACTGTAAAGTCTGCAAATGTAGCATTGCTCACATGCTCACCTCTCTCAATGTGTTTTGATTCTGCACTCAGAGTGGTTCTCAGTGAATGCTTTGAATGGGAGGTATGTTGAAGTGTTTCCTGAGAGCTCTCGCCGCCACCTTCTCTGGCCTGTGTCTGCTAGCATTGGAAGATGGAGCACAGCCTGTGGTTTGGTCATGATGATAAGAGCAAAAATGCTTAATGAAGCAGACTAGCCACTTGCTGGATGTTGACAACTCAGGATGACTCTGGAGTCCACAGTGAGTAACCAAAGGATACATTGTAATGTGGTGCTCCAGGGAGTAACTATGCTTCAAGGTAAACAACAATAAACAGATCAGCAACAATGGACTGGGAATGATGCTCATATGGGTAGAAATACCACAACAAGCTAAAGTGAAGCTGAAAAGTGGTAGGTAACCACCAGCTCTCCATCAATATTGACATCAAAGTTATCTATGTCCCAGAAGTGCTGGATTGTTTGATAAGTGTGAACTGGCCTCAAATTGAGATATAATGGCCTCTGGAATGTTTTGTGGGTAGTGGATAGCTGTTATTATGGATGAGACATAGCACTATGCCACCACAATCTGTGTATGGCGCTTGACACTGTTTGATGCATGGGTATAAGGTATACATTCATGTCTGCAGCTTCTATTGCAATTCTCCTCTTTGGCTTTTTTTTAAAAAAAAAAATCCTTTTATAGTCCACCTTGGAGTACAATACTCTATGTAGAACATTTAGGCATATCTAACTGAGACAACAAACAGATGGGATTGGGGCTTTGTGTAGGGGGTAGAGATAACAATGTATAATGTGGCCAAAGCCAGTCATACATTTGGAAGAGCTGGAAAGTGAGGAGACAACTGGGGCGCAGGAAGGCTTGAGTACTTGTTGAGGACCTGCAAATTTAGGGGGGGGTGTACTATGCCTCATATCTATCAGCGACTAACATCCAACAGGCACAGAGGGCCTATTCCATGTAGACTAAAAGAAAAGTTGGTGGAGGGGGATAATGACCATGGGTGAGTACAGTTACAGTATACGTGGCTCAGGTGGGATTCAGTCCTGCAGGCAGATGGTGATTTGAATTATGTCAGGAGGGCATTGGCAGCAATGTTGAGGTCACCATTATTCTTGTTCAGTCTTCCACTGCTGCCTATTTTTGTTGGGCAATACAAAAGCATATAACCTTGATTGATAGAACCAGGGAGAGATAAAGGTGATGGCCTGCATGTCTGCCTTTGCTATGGAAGTAGACAGATCCAACATTTGATTTATCATTATTTACAAGCCAATCTGCAGCCTCATGATGGTGGCTCAAATGGCAGGCCATGGAAGCAGGGATGTATTTGAATTCCGTGTATTCTTCACCACCCCCAAATAGTCTGATCCAATGTCCAAACCAAAGAAAGACTACTGGCTGGTTTATGAGCTTGAGAAGTGGGTGCATGAGAAGGAATGCAAGGTTATCCAAATGGTATGGTATATGGATGGTGAAAGAATGGCCCACACCTGTAGTGATTTACAGGGTCAAGTGCCCTGCGATCTTTGCAAACACAATGGCAGAATTCACTGATTCACGGTGAATGCAGTGGCTGATAAAAGTGAAAATGCTTATTGAAGCAGACTAGCCACTTGCTGGATCAACTCAGGACGACTCTGGAGTCCACAGTGAGTAACCGTGATAATATTGAGAGAGATAATGAGGTTATACTAATCTGGAGTCCACAATGAGTAACCAAAGGATACAATGTGGTGCTCCAGGAAGTAAATATGCTTCAAGGTAAACAACAATAAACAGATCAGCCACAATGGACTGGGAAGTGCAAAGGTTGACACTCGTATGGGTAGAAACACCACAACAAGCTAAAGTGAAGCTGAAAAGTGGTAGATAAGTAAAGTGACCATGGGGAACATTATGGGCACGGTTAGAACACGAAATGAAGTAGCAATGAGGTGCGAAATCACCAATACTAACACTCCCCCCTGATTGCACAACTCTACCAAGCAATTAAACTTCCCCCTGTTCCAGACAGTCCCATCATCTCACAGAAGCACTGCACCTTGACTTGAGGCAAGGCCTTGGTCAACAGATCTGCAGGCATGTCCGATGTTGAGATGAATGTAGGGGAGATGATACCTTATCCACCACATTTTGCAACCAGAACCAATGCATATCCAGTTGCTCCATGCATCCATGATGCTCTGGATGCTTGACTACCTGGATTGCAGACTGGTTGTCGATGTGCAGCACAGATGGTACAGTGATAGGGAATTCAATCTCCTGCATTAGCCTGCGCAACCATACAATCTCTTTACCAGCTTTGCATGCAGCGATGTACTCCGCTTCAGTGGTGGATACAGCAACAATGGGCTGACACTTTGACATCAAGGAGACAGCACCAGCACCAATCTTGACAACATAGGCACCTGTAGAGCATCCAGTAGCCTTACATCCACCATGATTGGCATCAGAGAACATAGAGAACGACTCAGAGGATGAAGGATCAGGTGAATAGGTGATACCATAGTCAAGAGTACCCTTTATGTAGCGAAGAAGGTGCTTGATGGTGTTCCAATGGACAATCCCTGGATTAGAAGTGAAGGAGGCGAGTTGGCCAACAGAGTAGGCAATATCTGGGCAAGTGGTGCAACTGTCAAGTCCGGGTCCTCCAGGTCAAGTCTGGCAGAGATCCGAGATGGAGAAGGGGGGTAGGGGTAGAGGTTCGACACGAAGGTTGACGGAGGGGGTGAGGATGTTGGCACAGGACATATGTGTCGTGCCCTTATCAAGTCCTGTGTCCTCATATTTAGAGGAGGTAGAGATAGAGAGAATAGAGGAGAGGGATCAAGAGAGATCAGACTTGAGAGGGAGGAAACTTCATTGATATTTGTAATGGAGAAAAGTACAGAAGATACAAGAGTTTATATACTACGAGTCCGGTGTAACTCTGGACTGGAAGAATGGAGAGAGTACACTATGTGAAGGCGATGTACATAGGATGAGTAAGACACGGAACACGGAACACGGAGGAATACGAATACCGAAGAGGCGGGTGCATCTGACGTGAGGTTCATCCAGAGTTGGCCGGAGTTGGACTTGGCGAAATTTAGGGATATGACAGGCTGAGCCCTCGAGGCCAAGTGGAAATAACCCCTGAGTGGACCGGGTGGAACTCCGGGTGGACATGGTGTGATGTGATCACATGAACTCCGTGTACAGATCAACAAACAAAATTTTGAATCTCTGCTTGAATTCCGAATATAAGAGTAGGGCGGATTTCCAAGTGGCCAATCATTCAACCCCCATGTCTGACATCACCAACATCAAACAGTGGTCGGAGGAACACCTCTGTGAGAACAACAACAACAACAACAACTTGTCCACTGCCAAATTTGCAGAATGGTGAAGGTGCCAAAAGGAGCACAAGGCAGAGGAGGAGCGGAAGAGATGCAAGGCAGAGGAATCCAGGTGCAAGGCGGCTGAGGAGGCAGAGGTGCATCATCAGGCGGAGGAGAGGAGGCATCGTGTGGCTGAGGAGGAGGCCCAACAAAGAGTCAGTCATTTCTTCATCTGGAGTTGGTTGGAGCTAACAGTTGAGAAGATCCGGGCACAGCAGAGTACCAAGGGCAAGGGGAAGGCCTTGCCCGACTGCAATCAGTATGAGAACCGAGTGCGAGAAGGGCCCCAGAAAGGCAACTTCGTGTGTGGAGTGCAGGGAGGCGAAAGTGGAGTGTGAGAGGCCCAGCATCGAGAAGCCGGAGAAGAAACGGAGGAGGGTGGAGAGCGATGCAGGTCCGTCAAAGAAGAAGAAGAAGATGTTAGAGATCACAGACAGCAGTGACGAGGAGGAGGAGAAGAGAAGCAAGGACAAGTTGTGGTCCATTCTGGGGACACACGTCGAGGCTGTCCAGGGTGTCCGTGACAAGATGCAAGCTCACACCGAGCTCCTGACATGCCAGAACCGACTTCTGGCTCACATTGTCGAGTTGAAGATGACAGAGTTGTACCAGGAGGAGGACTCAGAGTTGGAGGACGGAGAAGAGGTGGAGGAGGAGCTGAGGGGACTGGTCGAAGAGGATGCAGATGCAGATGCAGACAGAGTACCGGAGGTCGCCGGAGAGGCAACTCTGGAGTAAGGTAGAAAAGAACAATTTGTGTACATAGTAATTAAGTCAAATTAAGCCAAAGAAAGAAAGAAAGAAAAGAAAGAAACAGAGAGATTTACGGAGAGATCAGGACCTGGCTTGTCCGGGTACTTCTGGTGGAAGTCTGAGACTAGCTCTGTAGCATGTCCGAGTTCTGTAGTGAGTAACCATGATGTCTTGTCGTCAGTACCTTCGTACCCAAACCATCGTACCAGATACAGGAGTTGGCAATGACACCTTCTCTGATCAATCTTGGAGTCGAGTATCTCCTCGATCTCATACTCTGGCTCGCCGTCAACCTCAACTGGAGGTGGTGGAGGTTGGATGTGATCCGAAATGGTGTTCGGAGTTGCAGGTTCTAATTGTGAGACATGGAATATGGGGTGAACGGATTTCATGGAGTTAGGTAAGTAGATGGTGAAGGAGTGAGTACCGGGCTTGGCAATGAGGCTGAAAGGACCCAATACTTCTTGGAGAGTTTCTTAGATGGATGTGTAGAACGGAGGTCTTTCGCCTTGAGCATGATCTGAACACCAACTTTGAAGTCCAGAGCTGGACTTCTTCTCTTGTCTGCTGGTCCTTGGTAGTGTTTCTGCGCTTCCAGCATCTCTGTATGGAGGAACTCATGGAGTTCGTCCAAGTCCATGACGTAGGACTTAGCTGTAGATGAAGTGAGTTGGAGGTCGGTGTTACGGTCTACGAAGGGGGTACACTTTTTCCTTGTTCTTTCGCTTGTCCTTGTCTTCCGTTTGTCTACAGACTCGTCCTTTCACCGTACGCGGTTGTATTCGTAGTGGAGTCGTCCTCCACGTATACCAGATACGCTCTCTCGATCTCTTTCTCCTTTGGCTCACACGGCGCCCCGCCCATACCATATTAGGACTTCCGTTCCGTCTCCGCCACTGTCACCTTATTCAGACTTTGTAAGGCAGTGGCATAGCCTTTCCTTTTATATTCGTAGATCGCTATCTCGTGCTGCGCACTCATAGCCTCTTGCTGCGGATAGCTGCGCATTCAACTGCGCTTTACTGCGGATGCTGCGCATCCCATTTATATCCTTCATCTAGATTAGGGGCCTACCATATATATAGTCGTCGTCTCTCCCTGTATTTTCCCTAAGCTAGTTCTACGCAATATCAGCGTTGATCTTGCCTCACCACCTCCGAGTTCTAGTGAGTCCTTAGGATACCTAGAATAGGAGAGACCCGCTTAGGCTTCGCATCGTCTCGAAGCTCGGCACTCGTCCTTGAGTTAAACTCCTCGCTACCTCGCTTATTCTTCGACCCGTATCGCAGCACGCTATGACAAGTCTACGCTGTGCGTTACAGTCGGAGTGGATGGAGAACTTCGGATGATATCCTTTATTGGTGAAAAAGGGTGATACTCCAGTAGTAGCACTCAGAGCATTATTGTAGGCGAACTCCGCGAGAGGCAGGAGTTCGGACCAGTTGTCTTGTTGGTAATTGCAATAGATTCGGAGGTATTGTTCAAGGGTTTGGTTGGCGCGTTCTGTCTGACCATCCCCCTCTGGATGATATCTGGAGGTGAAATGCAGTCACATGTCCAATGCTTTACCTAGAGAATGGAAGAAATGGGAGACAAACTCGGAGCCCCTGTCAGAGGTGACATGGGAGCGAACTCCGTGCTTGAAGAATACGTGTATGAGGACTAGTTTGGCTAATTGTGCGGAGGTGATGGTATTGTGTGTCGGAATGAATATACACTGTTTGGGCAGTCTGTTGACTACCACGAGGATGGCAGTGTAACCCTCCGAGGATGGAAGCTGTTCAATGAAATCCATGGAGATGGAGTTCCATGGTTTCTCTGGAACCGGAAGCTGCTTGAGAAGTCCGTACGGATG
>JBBPSJ010000427.1:0-12274 GCA_038093535.1 Boletus reticulatus
ATGCTGTAAGTATGCTGTGATAATCTGCCCAAATCGGGGTTTTACTGCCACTTGCTGTGTAGGGGACTCGAAAACTGTGGGTCGCTGTGGCATCATGCTGTAATGGCTGTGTTACTTAGGTGATTGTTCCAAAATCAGGTTTTGCTGATGAAGTCCTATTTCATTGTGCGCTTGCTGACATCAATCTACATTAGCAAACCTACATTTTTTCTGGGTGAGTTAGATAAATAACAAGACTGACAGACCTGAATAGACTAATTAATGATTAGTGATGTTCTGGCTTGGCTTGGCCTGAGTTGGCTTTGGCCTAGCAAAAGTTCAAGCCAGGCCAAAAGCCAAAAGGTTGGCCTGGCTTTGGCCTGGCTTGGCTCAAGCCTTGGCCCATATATGTTTTGTATAATTTAAGCTCAAATAATCAAAAAAAATGATTGTGCATATTTTCACTACCTTTTTAGTAGTGGGTTACTGAGGTAATCCTTATGGTAACTATTCATCTAAATCTCCATCTATGTCTGAATAATTCTCCTCCTCTTCTAGAACAATATCCCAACTGTCTTCACCTTTTTCCTTCTCCCCCTTCTTCTCCTCCTTCCCCCCCTCCCCCTCATCTTCAACCATTTCTAGTTCTCTAAACAAAAGATCCTGTCTTATAGCACATTTTAAAAATTGCAGATCCTCAACAATATCACCATTCAAGTGATTCCTATGCTTGTTGATAGTGATGCCACCTGCAAAGAAAGCTCTCTCGCTTGAAACTGAGGAAGCCATAATTGAAAGATAGTCTCTTGCAATACTAGCCCAGATAGGATATTGGCTAGCATGCAACTATGATAGATTGAGATAGATAATTGAATATTAAAAAATCACTTACCCCCCACCACTGAATGATATCCATAGTTTCAGGAACATCATGGATAGCATCCAAGTAATGGTGAAAATCCTTTAACCAAGGCTTGTTAGGATCAACAGATGAGTTAAGGGATGAAGAGAGCTGGCTAGATGGTTCATCCTCATCAGAGGATACATCTCTAAGCAAGGTGTTCTTAGAGCTACTAGACTTGATCTTTTTGTGAGTATGAGCTGCTGGAGCTGCATTCTGAGCTCTGGTATAATAGTCTTGGAACTATTTGAAAGTTAGCTTAAAAGTTAATGGTTAAACATATACTTACTATGTTCTCAGCAGTTTCCATGGCCTTTTCTCTAAGTTCCATAGTCCAATGAGTCTTGAAATAATCTCCTTTTTCCACTGGATCAAGCACTGTAATATAATCAGCTACTATTATTGAACTCCAAGCATAAAATGAACTTACACATGGCCATAACACAAGCTGGAGAATCTGCAGCTTTCTGATGGTATACTCTCACCTTACCAACAGTAGCCTTGAGAGCAGAACTAAAGACCTGATACTTTTCATTTCTAATCCTGGAGGACCAAGCCCTATCAAGGCCTTCTAAAGCAGGAAGAGCAAGATAAAGAGTAGATTTGTTCTCATGAGAGAACCTATGCTGAGCCTTTTCTGCATACTAAAAGATGGTCAAACTTCTGTTCTTCAAAGGATAGAGTACTTACTGCAAGTAAGTTTAGAAATAGATGAACTCGAATCCATTCATCTAAACTGAGTTGAAGTGCATCAATCTTAGCACATTTGGAGCACTGCTTTTCAGCTAAGCCCATCTCATACACAAAGGTATCCACAAACTGTGGAATAGTTTAACCTAAAGAAAATACCAATGCAAATTAACTTACCTCCTGGAGAGACTCTGCCCTATGGAGCATATTATAGGTTGAAGACCAGCATACTTTCATATCAACAAGAAGCTGCTTGATCCTAGAGGGAGACACCTTAGCTCTAGTCTGAATAATTTTGAAAAGCTGTTTGCGTTTAGCAGAGGATCTCTCCTATTTTAAAGTAAATCATATATCAAGATAAAAACATTATTCATACCTTTACTGAAACAGCTCTAATGAGGCCAACCTCATCCCTATGACCATGGCCAACCTCAGAGACTTGATTAGGAGATTTGGGATCATAGAAAGGAGACTGGCTATATGTCCCAATCAAATCCTGAGTTGCCAAGTTGATGACATGGGCAAGACAACTAACCAAGATTAGATTGGAATGGGTAAAAATGCTCAACTCACTTGATTCTATACTTTTTATAGTCATACAGTTTCCCAGTTGTTGCCAAATAATGGACACTAAACTCTTCAAGCATAGTTCCATTGTTGGAAGCATTATCACAAGTGATATGCCCAATCTATCATATCAGAGACTAGTTGTCAGCTTCGAACATATAAAAATATATATCCTACCTTCTGGACAATACCAGCACGCTCAACAATTTTGAACAATGCCTGTCCAAGTCTCTTACCATTGTGGACATTGTTGAGACGGGTGAATCCCAATAAAGCTGACTCTAGCTTCCAGACTGTTGGAGAGGCTTCCTCAATCCAATGAGCAGTCACAGCAAAGTAGCCATCTGTATTACTTGCTTGCCAGGCATCACAAGTCAAGCTCACCTCTCCATCTACAATGGAACTCTATTGATAATGGTTAATAGATGATCAAATAGTAAACTCAAGCTTACATTGAGGCGCTGACGAAGCTTCATGAGATTGTCTTTAAAAAGACGTATAATCTCACTACGTGTGGCCTTTTGTCCAGGTATCTTCACTCCTTCTGTAGCTCAAGAAGCAACATCTATCATTTCCTTGAATTTGGGATGCTGAAGTGCTTGAATGGGCTATAAGAGCTAGTGAGAGAAAGATATCATAATCCACAGAAATCCATCCATACCTGATCAGTAGCAATAAGCCACTCCAATGCAGCATGACAAAAAAGATTATCTAAATACTTGACAACCTTAGGGTGCTCTTGAAGGTGGCTCGTAAGACAAGTTTGTTGCTCCTTGACTGCATCCTCTTTTCGCTTCTTGATATCACCTGGAAGTCGAGATTCAAAGTTATTCTTTAATGCCCATTCACGATAAATGCCCTATAACACCAATAAATATTACAACATCACACATACAACAACTTACTGAATGCTTGGCCTCATAGTGGCAACAACAAGTTGTAGCTTCATTGACTATTGTCAAGCTTGAGACGATTTAGATCATACAAGATACATTAATCAGATGAATTACTTGCAAGTTACACAATCCTGATACTTCTTCGTCAATCCATTGGTATTTTGCTTCTCATATGATACACCAAATAAGTGATCAATGTCCCGAGACTTGTCCTCACGTGCTCAAGTTACATCCTCAATGGTTTCTACTTCAAGATCTTTGAGGAAACCATTGTCGTCAACTTCATCACCTGCATCTGAGATCCTGCAGGTCAGCTGTTGGTATTGATAGACATGTTGCCAGTATAGTTGTCTCACCATTGGCAGCTGGCTTTTGTGCTCGGCGACGGCAAGCAGTGTTGGTATTGTCAGAAGAGCAGTATTGACCATTTTGCACAGTGGGAGGGACATCCAGGTCTTCAGAAATGTCTGGAAAGTGATAATGTTACCGAAATATTGTCGCGAGACCTAACATACCTGTTTCACCATGGCGTATGGCTGCGTTTGTGTGCTGATCCTGGGCATGGTGGGCATGATTGAGAGTACCTGCAAGATGAGAACGGGTCAGTAACGACATCAGCAAGGAAGGTGCATACCAGCGTTGTTGGTGAGCCTGGATAAGACCTAAACATACCTGTTTCGACACGGTGCATGACCACATTCACGTGTGATCAAGAGTGTCTGCAAGGTCATAGACGATAACAGGTCAGTGACGATGCCAACGAGGATCTGGGTAAAACCTAACATACCTGTTTCAGCACAGCACACAGTTGCATTCATGTGCTGATCGCCGGCGCGATGGGTGTGATTAAGAGTATCTGCATGGTCATAGATGAGAATGGGTCAGCGACGATGTCAACAAGGATCTAGGTAAAACTTAACTTACCTGTTTCGACATGGCGTGCGGTGGCATTCACGGGCTGATCGCCGGCACGATGGGTGTGATCGAGAGTGTCTGCATTGAAAGTCATAGATAAGAATGGGTCAGTAACAATCTCAACAAGGATCTGGGTAAAACCCAACCTACCCATTTCAACACGGCATGCAGCGGCATTCGCATGCTGATCGCTGGCATGATGGGTGTGACCGAGAGTGTCTGCATTGAAGGTTATAGATAAGAACGGGTCAGTGACGATGTCAACAAGGAAACGGATAAAACCTAACTTACCCATTTTGACATGGCGCACAGTGGCATTTGCGTGCTGATCATTGGCACGGTGGGTGTGATCAAGAGTGTCTACAAGATGAGAAGAGGTTAGTGATGACATTAACAAAGGTAGACAGTGTCGTCCATGTGCCTGGGCCAGATGTAGCATACCTTTGTCGTCACAGTGCGTGGCTGCATTCACGTGTTGATTGCAGGTGTGGCAGGTGTGATCAAGAGTGTCTGCGGGATGAGACAGGTCAGTCAACGAGGATGGATGAGACATAACGTACCCGCTTTGAACCAGCACGTTGCTGCATTCGCATGTTGAGTGCTGGGCTGATTGAGAGTGCCATCTGCAAGAGGAGAGCAAGTCAGCCACAACATAAAAGGTGTATGTTGATGGCATTCGCTACGAGAACTAACATACCTATTTCAAGCCTGTGTGTTGCTGAGTTCGCATGTTGAGCATGGATGTGATCACAAGTGTCTGGAAGATAAGAGCAAGTCAGTCATGACAAAGGTAACAAGGAAAGCGCAACTGGAAAGCCTACCATCATCTTCAGGTACCGGCGAGACAGCACTGGGGCTGTCATTTGACCGCTTCACATGCTTGAATGCTGCAGGAAAAAAATTAAGTGCTAAATATTATAAAAGAAAAATCATTACCGCCCTGGGCCGACTCGAATTGGGTGGACTGGATGATGTTGTCATTGTCACTGTCGAGAAGGTTGATTGTGGGTGGATTTGCTGAACGCTTGCTGCTGCGGGATGTGGTATTTTCATGATGTGCGAGTGCGTTGACTGCACGTTTTTGATATGAGAGCTCCAGTCACTCGGTGTTGTCTGGATCTGTGAGCCTGCATCCGAGTTTCAGTTGGCACTTTGGTCGGGTGAGAACCTTAGCACCGCCACTGTTGTCGTTGTCGCTGAGAATTTGTGCCATAGTTAGAGGGATTCCCACCGCGGATGAAGATACAGTGGAGAGTGGCTTATGGAACAATCCAGACAGCTGTATAGTAGGTAGTTTTTTGCTGGCGAGAATCACTTACCAAATTGAGCACAAAGCCACTCAGGCCGGGCCACAGGCCAGACAAAGCTAGTCATTTTGGCTTGGCTTGGCCTGGCCTATTGGCCGAAGGCCAGGCCGGAACAACACTATCAATGATAGATTGACTGAACTGACTGAACTGATTTACTAACAAGCTGATAGGCTAATATATTGAATGAACTGGTTGACTGACCAACTACCTAGCTGACAAATTGACAAACCTGATGCACCTGACTGACTGACCAACTGACCAACTGATGTGACTGACAGAGATGACTAACTGATCAGCTGATGGGCTGATAGGCTGACTTGGCTGATTGACTGACAACCTGACTGACTGATAGACTGACATGACTAATTGACTGGTTGACTGACTGACTGATGGGATGACAAGACTGACAAGACTGACAAGATGATCAATTGACTGACTGAGTGGACTGATTGAACTGATATCACTGGTTAACTGACAAGCTGATATACTGATAGCTTTGAGAATGCTGATAGTGATGAATTACTTATGGATGATAGCACTGATAGCATGCTGTCAGTCATGTCAGCCAACTCAGACAGGTCATTTATTTTGATAACTCAGAAAAAATGTGTGTTTGCTGATGTACCTCCTGCAAATCAAAGGATGGATCAATGTTCCTCCATTGAACTGCCCGGCATTGCACCACAGTGGAATCAAGGGAATCTTGGGGCACTGCAGGTCTGTGGTATGTGCCTTCATGTACTATCTGACAATGTTGAGTTTCACCATGACCTATTTACTCACTTGTACACCTGTAGCTTCCGCACAGTGGACTTCATATGATGGCAAATGACAAGCTTCAGCTGGAAGCTGATGCGAAAGGAAAGAGTCTCAAAACCCCTACCACGGTCAACAAGGCTTCGGGGAAGGTCAGCATGAATGCCTATGCATTCTCGGATCAGAACTGGGGTGAAGTCACGTGAAAGTTGACTGCTGCAGCTGGTCAGCGCACAGATGATGAACTCGGGAGCATTGTGGAGACCATTTGCTTGTCCGATCTCAAAGATGGCAGTGGCGAGCATGCTGATGAGTCCAAAGATGAATACGCTCTGATCTGTATGCCTCAATATGATCTACACATATTTTACTAACACGTTGTATTCAGAATTGCCAACATGTTCCGATACCGCATTCATTGCCTCTTGCTTCCTTTCGGGTCTGTTTTTTTTTCTACCCTTTTTTCAGAGTGTCGTTTCAGTGGTTTCTGATTTGCTTGCTGCCCGTGCATTTACTTGTTGTTTTCGTCCCACTTGGTTGTTACTTGACCAAATAGCATTTACTTAGTACATGCTTGAAATAGAGTGTTTTGTTGAGTTGTTTAAGTGTGTGATAAGCAAATCTAAGTAAAATCTAAGTAAAATCTAAGCAGAGGGATCTACTTAAACAACTTATTTTTACTTGGCCGGTTTGGTACGTCAAGTAGAGATAAGTGTTAGATAAGCAAGGTTAAGTAAGTTGAAGATTTCCTGATGCAGAACTATGGTAATTGATCCCTTCTCATTACAATGAGACATCATCTCAATACAACTAGGTGGTAATTGTTGACTCAGCATTCAAATGGTCTGATTTGTCTGAAAGGTAATTTAGTTTCGACATCATTAAAATGGGTGTCGTAATGTTAAAATGATGTCGTAATGTACACTTGACTTGGTCTTTGTCTATTTATCATTATCGGTCATTGCAATGCTGTTGCTCTGTATGACAATGGTCATTGTAATGGTATTAGCATCTTTTCTTTATTCCTGGACCCGAAGGGGGAAGGTTTATGGTGACGATGGAAAAGTGATCACAATGCGGATTTCGGTACCTTTTTTAGAAAAACTTACTTTTTTTGGGGATTATTAGATCACTTCCTGATCTGTGATCATTGCTAGGGGTCTTTCTTGTTTCCTGCTCAACTCGTACACAATTTTTTTGGGGTCATTCACACCCATGTTTCAAAGTCCATCGTCTATATTTGTTCAATGCCGTCTCGTGGTCAGTTTTGCCTCGTAACCTCTCTGTTGACGTTCTGATGTCTTGCCAGCCATCGAGTGTATCTCTCATCCGCCTGGTGTCGCTGTGTTGACTTGGCACAACGAGCCCATCATTAACGCAGATTGTGTGTTGATTAGTGTTGCAGACTTGTTGTCTGCTTTTCAGTTTGTTGAAATATATGACAGTGAATGTGCGGACTGGCACATGTGTGCTGTTTATACATGCATGCCATTTTTGCCTGTGTATGTGGATGACATTGCTTTTTTGGTAGAGCAATTCCATTATTTTACTGTGTCACATCTTTACACATTTGCTCACTTTCATTCCGTTGCTTTTAGGAATTGTTTTTCAAAAAATGAGTTGATAGACGTGCTCTGATTGCATGTGTGTGACAGAGCTTGTGCGCGATTTTATCTGCTGTTCCAGCAACTGCGTGTTCCACACACTCAATTTGTTCACTTGTTGTTACAGGCACCTGTTGATCCTTTTCATTCTGCAGATCGTGCTCACGCAGTTCAACATGATGCTACACAATCACAAGGTCATCGCTGGGAACAACATTGTCAGTCGTATTGTGATGAAGGTGCTGTGTTTCCTCAAAGGATCCCAACTGATGACAGGAACACTATTATTCATGAATGACAGTAGAATATGGATCCTGCATTGCATTCTTTGGCTGCATGTGCTGTTTGCGCATTTGCTTTGTTGGACTCTGAGTTGGAAGATGTTGAGCCAACGTCCTTCGATCTTTCCTTGTTGCAGAACGCTGTCATTCCTCTGGAGGCGGAACCGCACACTTACAATTTCTTGTTATATAACCGTGCAATATTGTATCCTGTTGGCATGACAGATACACAATGCCTGGGCGTACTGCGTGTCTGTGCGTCCTGTCATACAGCATTGCATGGGAAGCCCGGTTGTCAACCTAGATTTGCACTTGCAAACTTCTTGTATTATGGTGAGGACTGTCTTCCTGATGATGTTTCCGATGCCTTTCATTCTGCTTCCCCATTCAATCTGATGCTGGTTGCTCATTGTCGGTCGTCAGTTGTTGCTCATCATTATTTCAAAAAGTCGATGCGTGGGGGGTATGTACCAGAGGAGTCTGCGCAGCAGTTTAATCGGAGTAATGTTGCAGTTTTTCCTCAAGATTTGCTTCATCTCCGTGAAGTCTTGCCTCCATCTGCTGATGATATTAAAGATACTATCTGTGTATTGTTTTCGGGAGGAAAGGCTCGACCTACTGTGGATGATGTACGGCATCTGAAACCTGTTCTTGTTTCAAAGTCTAAAGTCGAATGTATGATATCATTCATATCTCTTCTGTGCGCACACAACCAATGGTATCGAAAAGATGGTGTACTTTTCAGTCGTTCTAATTTGAATGCATTGTATGAGGAGAGGGACGCTTGTAATGGCAAAGGTGTATTGCAGGCTGTTCGTATCGACCACGCAGAGGATGTGAATGACGAGAATGGGGATGACTGGGGTACCTCGTTGAACGACGTTGTGATCGATAACGTTGCATACACGAATGGAGATCATTCAGTGAAAAGTAGGGAGGCAATGAAAGCTGCCGCACTCGCCCGCATCTTCGATCGCAAACGGTTCATTCACTTGTGCACAGGAGATTGGTACGTTAATGATTCCTCGCCCGCTTTAATGGTGTCTCTTTTCCCTAGTCTTGATCCTTGGGGTATTGGAGATTTCAGTCATCCTTCCCGCACTGCTTCTCAGCAGCTCACCTTTGAGACTCAAGTGAAGGCATTGCTGAAGTGTCACAATTTGCTGTTTGCACATGATCCCACTTTTGTGTTCGTATGTTGGAATATGATCCAAAAGCATGCTGCAAGTATTCAAACTACATTTGTCATTGAACACTCCGTACAAAACACATTATGTAACCGACTGGTCAGTCTCACACCTGATATGACAAACATTGCGAACAAGTGGGAAAGGGATCCGTGTGCGCACACGCCCTCTGATGTCGAAAAACAGGTTTTAGGTGCTTTGCAGGAACTTAACATTGTCACTAAGAACTTACGAGGTAGTTCTGGATACATGCTATCTCGTCAGAATGAAATTCGTGCTTTAATGCATAGATTTTCCACACCTGCTCTATTTGTCACTTTAAACCCTCATGACATTTCTAGTTCTTTGTTGGGTGTGTTTGCTGGCATCAATGACGCTCATTGGTGTTCCATGTTGCCGTACGAACGTAGTGTGATTGTCGTGCAGCATCCCAATGCTGCTGCGAGGGCATTCCATTGTATCATCAGTGGTTTTTTGAAGCACATTGTGTTACGGTCTACGAAGGGGGTACACTTTTTCCTTGTCCTTTTGCTCGCCCTCGTCTTCCGTTTCTCTACAGACTCGTCCTCTCGCCGTACGCGGTTGTATTTGTAGTGGAGTCGTCCTCCACATGTACCAGATACGCTCTCTCTCGATCTCTTTCTCCTTTGGCTCACACGGCGCCCCGCCCATACCATATTAGGACTTCCGTTCCGTCTCCGCCACTGTCACCTTATTCAGACTTCGTAAGGCAGTGGCATAGCCTTCCCTTTTTATATTCGTAGATCGCTATCTTGTGCTGCGCACTCATAGCCTCTTACTGCGGATAGCTGCGCATTCAACTGCGCTTTACTGCGGATGCTGCGCATCCCTTTTATATCCTTCATCTAGATTAGGGGCCTACCGTATATATAGTCGTCGTCTCTCCCTGTATTTTCCCTAAGCTAGTTCTACGCAATATCAGCGTTGATCTTGCCTCACCACCTCCGAGTTCTAGTGAGTCCTTCGGATACCTAGAATAGGAGAGACCCGCTTAGGCTTCGCATCGTCTCGAAGCTCGGCACTCGTCCTTGAGTTGAACTCCTCGCTACCTCGCTTATTCTTCGACCCGTATCGCAGCACGCTACGACAAGTCTACGCTGTGCGTTACAAAAGAACTAGCTTTTCCCCTTGTCCCTACTTTCACGTAGAGGACATTCCCCCACTCCGACATTTCCCGAATCGGCAGATTCAGAGCACCTTCAGACTCCCCGCCACCCTCTCCACCCACCGTGTCTTCCTCACCCCGACTCCCCCGTATCCACCTTCTTCCTGACGAACATCCGTTTCACATTGTCCTACCTGACCGATACTCCCCTCCGGACCGTGTCGCTCATTACGGACAAGTTCAAAGGCAATTAGCGGAACTCAACAGGAGCCAAGGAAGAGCATCGGACGCTCTCCCCTCTACCTCTGAATTAGCTGCCCCCTCTACTCCCGATGTTGTCCTTAGCGAGGACCCTCCTCTTGTTTTTCACGACCCTGACCCGGAACCGACCGCGCAGGAGGACATACCACTTGACCCGGCTCTAGAAGACGAAATGGTTTCAGAAATAAAGGCCGGCCTTCCCGAGGACTTTACCGGGGAGGCAGAGGATGCCAACAGATGGCTCCTCTCGATGAACGCGTACTTCACCATCAACAAAGCACTCTTTACCGACACGACAAAGTCCCTTACTTTCCTCAACAAGATTAGTAAGGGCCGGGGAAAGACGTTTGCTGAAGGATGGTTGATGAAGCTCGCAAACTCGGCTATCGCCGACAGTGAAAAGACCTTCGACAAGATTAAAGAAGCTTTCGAGACCGCCTTTTCCCCCTACGATGTAGCAGCCAAGGCAAGGATAGACCTTTCCAAACTCCGTCAAACTGCTGGAAAGGATACCGAGGGAGCGTGGAGCGATGGGTTCACTACCTACGCTTCGCAATTCCAACTTCTCGCCGAGAAGTCAGGTATCACTGACAAGCATGCTCTTGTGGAGTGGTTTATCCATGGCCTCAGTCCTAGACTTGCCACGATGATCCTCTCGTGCGACAAGATTCCCGACAGCTACCAGGATTGGATAAAGAAGGCAGGCCAATTCTCTCAACAACTGAGGAGGATTGGAGACTTACGAAAGGGAGTGCAACATATACCGGCTCCCTCTCCTCGATCGCACAGAGACCCGTACGCGATGGACGTAGATGCCGTACGCCTATCGCCGACTCAGCGCGCTGAGTATATGCGGAAGAATCAATGCTTCATTTGTCACCAGGTTGGCTGTAGGTCTTCCAACCACAAGGGATCCAGAACCGACCGGACCATACGTCCCCGCCCGACCACATCCTCCGGACGCTCCGCACGTCCTACTTACAAAGTCCCGCAACGACGGGCACGGACCACCACCACAATGGAGGAGGATGATGAACTCTCGGCTTACCTCGAAGAAATGGGGAGCATCGAGAAAGGCGCCGCAATAAAGATCCTCAAAACTGCTTTCGGGGAGGGCAGCTCGTCTGCGGACGAGGAGGCTGGCTACCAGGCCATGGCTGAGGTAAGAACGGCCACTTACCAAGAGTGCCAAAAGGAAGCGATCAGGGCAGCACCACGAGCCAGGGCTGTACGATCTGGACCATGGAACAATAGGTTCTCCGCTATTGCGCCAGCGGAGCTCTGGGACGCCACCTCAGAGAAAGCCCAGGATCATTATCCTGGCACGTACCCATATGATGATGTCCAATCAATGGTGGACGCGGACGCAGCTACTCCCACGGGTCAAGGGATGGGGCTTGGACCGCAACCTTCTTCGCAAGAAACTGCTCTGAGAAACACAGTCAAACATGGAATCAGAGTGGCACGAGCAGGAGTGAGTGAAGAGGCAGGGGCACTTGCGATATCCGGAACCGACCGGAACAAGTCGCTCGGACGTGGAACCGACCACGCCAACCCACATACAGCAAACAACGGTTTCTGTGGACACCGCATACAGACTACGTCTGGTTTCTGCGAAGGAGCATGTGAGATACCTGGATCCGACCAGGACACGTGGCTCGAAACACCTGGAACCGACCAGGGTTTTTGATGGGCAGGGATGGGTCAACGTCATCTCTAGCCAATAACAATTTTTCTCATAGATTATCCCCAGTATTTGTATCGGGTGGTGCTTCGCAATCCATATCTATTCCTGTCACCC
>JBBPSJ010000428.1:0-12271 GCA_038093535.1 Boletus reticulatus
AAAAAAAAAAGTGGGGGCTAAAAAAAAACAAGGTTCCTGCCAGTGACATGCATGGCGTTATCCAAGTAGTGGGTTCTGTGTGGATTTCTTAAATCACATTTATATTTGTTTATATTTGACTCATGCTTGTCTCAGGTGTAGAGTGTAGTTGGCTCTCCTCTCATTGCCACCTCCTTCACTCAGGCAGCCTGCCGCACTGCTCTTTTTTGTCACCCACCCACCTCACTCGGTCCCCCCCCCCCCCCCCCCCCCCCCCCCCCCCCCCCCCCCCCACCCACCCACCTCACCCTCTCAGTTCCAGTAGTCAACTGACCACACCTAACCCATTCTCCTACCTGACACTTGTCGCTTGTTCCCCTGGGATAGCACCAAGCTGAACTGTGAGTGGCCCAACCCACCCTCAAAGCTCACCTTGACCATCTGCAGATCAGGCCAGCCTCCACCCAAAACCCTATGGATTTGCCCAAACCTTCTCCAAGTCACTTACTAGTCACCTCTCTTTTATCCGACACACGAGCGTGCAGATTCATGCAGATCAAGTTTCATGGGCTGTTGCTGTCTTGTCTGGGCCAGGTGTGCATGATTAAGCCCAGGGCAAATGTGCGCAAGGCATGACTTTGTTGTGAATCACATGGTGTGTCGTCAGTGGTGAATACATGGATTCATTGCTCATGCATGTGTTCAGTGCTGGTATGTGTGTGTCAGGTCACCAGGTCCTGGTAGCTTATTGCAAGATATACTATAACTACCACAAGCACACTTTGCACAATTTACTATAGTGGGTTCCTACAATATTGGCAAGACCTTGTCAGAGCATTTTTGAGATTATGTAAGCTGCCCTATAAATAACTTTCCAATCTATCTTGCAAGATTTGCAAGATTTTGTAAGCGCATTTTTGAGATTATGTAAGCCACCCAATACATTGCTTTGCAAATCATCTTGCAAGATTTTGCAAGATTTTGTGCACACATTTTTGCAATTATGTAAGCCACCCAACACATTAGTGTACCTCACACTGGGTGCTGACACACTCTAACAACCTGTCAGAGCATGTCAGAAGTAGGTTCTGACAAGTGGAGAAATTTAAATCTTGTTGGGCACAATTAAGGCTCCAACATCTCTGTTTGAAAATATACAGTCCATGCCACTAGGAAGGGATGCTCCAATTGTATACTAGTCTATCTACACATGTTTGCTTTGTCTACAACATGTGTGCAAAGGATGACTCCGATGGATGAACCACTGGCAGGCTGGTGGGTGCTTGTAGGGAATGGCGTGGGTGTCAGCGCCCATACCTGTACCTGTACCCATGATGGGTATGGGTACAAAACCCACAGGTTGAAGGGGTGAGGGGGACTGCTCACCTACAAATACAAACACAAATGCATACAAGTGTTCGTGCTCGCATTTGTAGGCAAATAGTGAGAGATAGGGAGGAGAGGGGGAGGGGAAGGGTGCTCGTCACGAGGTGGGTGAGGACAGGGGTAGTGAAGGTGAGGGGGGGTGGATGAAGGAAAGGGTGAGGGTGTCATGTCACATCCCTGTTGTCCTTGTCGTCCTCCAAGTCATCATCCTTGTCCTTGTTGCAAGGTAGGTGAGGATGAGGGTGAAGTGGGGTGGGGTGGACAAGGGAATGGGGGTGTGGGGGAGGGCGCAGGCGAGGGTGAAGGCGAGGGCATGATGTCACATCCTCATTGTTGTTGACATTGTTGTCCTCGTCCTCGTCCTCATCACATGTTCCCATCGCATGCCCTCATTGTGATATGGGTGAGGACGAGCCTTGAGGGTGAGGGTGAGGGTGAGGGCACAGCGGCATTGCATTGTTGTTGTTGTTTTTGTTGTCCTCATTATGAAGTGGGTGAGGATGAGGACAGGGGCAAGGATGGGGTGGACGAGGGGATGGGTGAGGGTAGGGTCAAGGTGTAAGTCATCCATGTCGATGTGACAGGTTTAGATGGGTGCTGAGTTGTCTGTGGTGGTTAGGAAGTGGGTGGCTCAGGTATGTGCTATGCTTTTATTGTTCATGCTGATATGCCTTCTCTGCAGCTAGCACCTCTGTTTCGACTTGTTTTGAGTTGCAGTGCACTGTGCTTGTTGTGCCATCCTGCCAGTACTCTTTCCCATCATATTCGATGCTGATGTCATCAATTCCGTGGCTTGAATCACCCCTGAGAATGGTCAGAACAACACACAGAGAAAAACTCACCTGAGAAGACTCAGACCAAGCTAACCAAGCCGGAAAGTGAAGCGGTCACAAAGGCAGATGAGCATGTCAACAGAATTGATGCACAAAATCGATTCAGACCACCAAAATGTTGTCTAATGCGGCAAACACGATGGGATATATTCCATGATTGACAGGAATGAGCGCAATGTTGAAATGAATGTGCAAACTCGGGATAGATGGCCAGAAGGCCAGATGGAGGTACAGGAGGGGGACGGAGATGTTGAGTGCAAACCAAAGTGCAAAGTGATGCAGATGGTATCCATATAGATGGGAAATGTGATGGAACAGGTGCCACAACGAGCACAGCATGCTGCGACTCAAAATGAGTCAAAACAGACATGCTAGCTGAAGAACAAGTTAGCATGGAAAGTGCAAGCACATGACAGCGGACATGCCTGAGGTGTCCAAACCACCTATCCAACTGTTGCAATCATCACAGCAATGTTGTGATCATATTATCACAGTTGTGTGTGGTGGAGAGGATGAGCAGATATGTGCAGAGGCAGTACAAGTGATGGTTGTCACAGGTCACATAACCCATATCTACACACTATCTTGCATGCTATCTTAAACCCCATGCACATCAATTCGGTATCCACAGCATTAAGTGATAGCAAGAATAGATAGACTTGTATATAAAGATCTCAGACATCCTTTCCCTTCCCATAATGCCCTGTCAATCACAGAGGCAAGCACTCTTGCTTGAGATCGATACAGCCTTGCAACAGGCTTACCAACTTCAAGAGGCTGACCTCAAACAACAAGAGTTTGAGGATGAATCTGATATGTCATCCACATCCAATTCTTTTGATGATGGTCTTCCTGGCTTTATCTTATCACCTATCTCTCCCATATCATCTATCCTCATTATCCCAGAATTCCTGTTTGACTCCAATGAGTCAGCATTAGACTCTGATGGATCTTCTGACTCCAACACTAGCAACATCACTCCCACCAGTCACTATGATTACTTTATTGGTGCTATCACAGCACTCAAAGAAGAAGTTTTACGAACCCATGTGCTGTACAAACCCCAGGGACCTCCACTTTGTGCACCACACATCCATGTGCTTCTCCAGCGTGAAGACTATCCAGAAGCCTTCCACAAGAAGGTTTGGGTTGACCACAACATCTTTGATGATATTCTGGATTAAATCATCAACCATCCTATCTTTCACAGCCGATCTCCAGTCAATCCCCAGCTTCCAGTTGCTGTCCAGCTTGCCATTTTCCTTAACTATGCTGGACATTATGGTAATGTAATTTCTATCTCAGATGTTGCATTATGGGCAGGGGTCAGTGAAGGGTCAGCGATGAATTGTACCAATCAGGTCATGACTGCTCTTCTGGATGAACATGATGAGTTCATCCAATTCCCCACTCCTGATTCTGCTGACTGCACAAATGCCAAAGCATATGCTAGCAGTGTTACATGCAAGCAGTGGCATGGTGGCTGGTTGGCAGCTGATGGATCTTCTATCCCCCTTTTCCAAAAGCCTGGGTATTATGGGGAAACATTTTTTGATAGGAAATCAAGGTATTCCTTGAATTGTCAGGTATGTATTTTTCTTTTCCCTTTCTTCAAATTATATATTTTTGTACTAGGCTTTGTCACGCCCCACAACCTGCTAATTGTGGACTATGGACTTGGTCACCCAGGTAGTGCACATGATTCATATGCATTTAGAGGGACCCGAGTCTATTAGCAGCATGATACACTTTTATTTGCTCATGAATGGATCTAGGGAGATACTGCTTACCCTCTTTCAACTTGGCTTGTTCCTCCTTTCAAAAAGCCAAGAAACCAAGCCTTGAACCATGAGCAGAGAACTTTCAATTATTTCTTATTCAAGGTAACAGTTTCATATTTATTTGATACTTTTTTGCTAATGAATGTAGGTTCAGGTTCAGGTTGAGCATGCATTTGGTGCACTCAAGGTTTGTTTTCAATCACTTTGAGAGCTATATATTCCTATCAGCTCTCAAAAAGACCTTGACTATGCCACCAACTGGGTACTGTGCTGCATCATCCTCCATAACATGATCATTTGGTTTGAAGAACAGAGGTATGGGCCAAAATCAGCAGAAAGGTGTAACGCACAGCATAGTGTTAACGTAGCGTGCTGCGATACAGGGCAAAGAACGTGCGAGGTATAGACGAGGAGTTCAACTCAAGGACTGTGCCGAGCTTCAAGACAATGCAAAGCCTAAGCGGGTCTCTTCTATCCACAGGTACCTGAGAGGCTCTCTGAGACTCGAAGGTGGTGGACTAGAAACAACACTGATATTGCATAGAACTAGCTGGGGAATTACAGGAGTGAAATGACGAGTATTTATACGGTAGGCCCCTAATCTAGATGATGGATATATAAGGGATGCGCAGCATCCGCAGTCTAAAGGCTGAGCATGCGCAGTATGTGCAGTGCGAAGCTGTGAGTGCACAGCACTTACAAAAATGAAATATAAACAAGGCTATGCCACAGCCATGAAGTCTGAATAAGGAGCTGTGGCAAAAACGGAACAGAAGTCTAGATGAGGTATAGGCGGGGCGCTGTGTGAGACGGAAAGAGATGGAGATGGAGAGATGTATCTGGTAGTACATGTGGAGGACGACTCCACTACGAATACAGCCGCATATGGCAAGAGAACGAGTCAGAGGATGAGTGAACAAGAAAGTGTAGGAAAATTGAGTACCCCCTTCGTAGACCGTAACAAAAGGCATGCTTCCGAGGCTTGGGCAAGGAAGGAAGGAGGTCAAGGAGAACATGAAAAGGAAGAGGGATTGGATATCAATGATGGGAGACCAGGCCATACAGTCCATCTAAGGTTGATGGAACAGTTGCTCCAGAGTGGAGCTACACAACATCGTCGTTAAGATGACTACATGATACTACAACAGGGGGCCATGTATCAACAAACTGTACAACTACTATAGATTTGGATTGATCCCCCACAACAGCAGCTGCATCCATGCCAATTCCAGCTCGACCTACTTTGTCTTTCCAGCCTCGACAGCAGCATGAGCCCAAGCTGCCTCAAGTTGAATGTCAGCTTGTTTGTGCTCCATGCTGTGCTCATGCAGTACATGTGCATTGGCATTCTCGTACTGCATCTTGTCCTGCTCAAGCTGAATCTCATGCTCCTTTTGGACATGTTGCATCTTCAATAGGAGTTGGTGATTTCGCTCCATAGTCAACGCAAGGCAGCATGAATTTGCACTGTCGGGCCAGGGCTGGACTCGGTTGTTATTTGTGACATGGTTTCGTCCAAGTTGAGGCAAATGTGCTTGCCTTTGCTGTCACCAGACAACTGGGAAACCTTGGACAAAACTGGGGAAAGGCCACATGGGAGTGCTTTTTTGGACTTGCCACCTTGCAAAGTGGTACAAGATGGTGGTGTGCAAGGGCTATGGAAGGTGCTGGAGTTGTGTGAGGACAAGGGTGGAGATAAAGATTGATGGGGTGGTTTATTGGAGACGATGCCTGCCTTCACAGCCATAAGCTGGAAACCCGACTTGCGGGAATGGTAGCTAGAAGGGAAACTGGGGCCATGGTCATTATTAGAGTCGTCAAGCTCGGAGTCAGGGAATACCATGGCCTGAAAATGTGAGTGAGGAAATGGTGGTGGTATTATCGTAGGCTTACCCTGTGCTTCCCTTTCTGCATGGCAGATAACTCTGCTTCCTGGTGGTCATTGAACAACATACTATTGTCATCCCTCCCTACACCTCCGTCTCCATTAAAATCCATGTCAACATTGATGTCCCCAACACCAGTGGTGAACTGTGGTTGGCTAGAGGCAAAATTGGGAGTGGAAGGGGCAGTGGAAATAGTGGTGGGAACAGGAGCAGTGATGGAAGCAGGAACGGAAACAGGAATAGACGCAGGAGCAGCAACAGGAATGGATGTGGGAGCAGCAACAGGAATGGATGTGGGAGCAGCAACAGGAATGGATGTGGGAGCAGCAATGGAAGCAGTGTGAGGGGTAGGAATGATGGGGAGTGTCTTGCAGGGGGCAACAAGTTTGAGAAAATCAGTACCACAAGATCTTCCTGGTTGAGAGTTCATGAGTTTGGCTGTAAAATTCGGGATCCCATTCCAGACCATATACAGGTCATCATACCAGGGAAAGTCTTTGCGAATTGAAGTTTGAAGGTTGGCATCTGTGCCAGGCTGGACACCCTGGCCAGTTTGATGGAGTGACTGGTAATGAAGCTTGAATGTTTTGTGAAGGCTGTCACATGTCAGTTACTGCAAGAAAAGGAAAGAAAGGACATACTAGTTGATCTGGTTCGCTACTGACATTGAGAACCGTTTTAGTGCAATCCCATAGCAATCCCCCCATTCTGGGTTGGCACCAAATATGAGCTTGGCGATAATACCATTGATTGTTATCTTGTCCTTGCCCAATGATTTTTCCGTGATGTCCATATGTTCCGCCTTGTTCTCTGAGAACAAGATATGGCAGTCAGCAGGGTGGGACTTGAGCCAGGTAACGAGTGTATCTGTTTGCTCAGAGGTCCAGTGGATGGTGAACTTGAGGGTGTCTGTACCAGAGACATCAGACGGCAGTGGAGTACTAAGGACAACTGATTGTTGCTGGTGTTGTGGTTGTGCATTGGCTTTAGAAGCTTGACCATAGCCCTTGCTCGGATGGATGACAGGTGTGGGTGGGGGTGGGAGTTCACCATGTGGCTCTATCAGCAGTTTGGATGAGGAACGAGCAACTCACTGCAGGCGTGCTGACCTGCGTGTAGGGCATAGGGCAGGCATTTAAGTTTAAGGCTCCATGCTTGATTTGGAGGCCATCATTCAGAGCTAGTCAGAGCATGGTCAGAGCCCATCCTGACTAAGCTCCTGACTGGCATGAGCACAGCTATTGCTTTGCAAATCATCTTGCAAGATTTTGCAAGATTTTGTGTGCGCATTTTCAAGATTATGTAAGCAGTCTGATACATTACTTTGCAATCTATCTTGCAAGATTTTGTGAGCACATTTTTTAGATTATATAAGCAGGTACTCTCTTACTGTTCCGCTTCTCCACTTATGTAATCATTACAAAAGTATCACTACTCCCATCAAATGACAATATTTGGTTATTTCTGAAATAGTGATATCAGCAGACAATCTTTTGTCTTGATTTCACTGGTTTCCTAGACTTTATACCTAAATACATTACATGTATGACATATAGGTACCTATTACAGTGTTTTTGACCACTATACAAAGGTCTTAATAGCATAGATTCAATGGCTATTTCACTTTTCTCACTATTTAACATTTATAGTATTATGTGAGATGTATGACATTAATGCACATTTTGAGTTGGCAGTCCTTTAGATTACATATATACCTATTTTCCATTCACTTCTTAGGGAATTCCTACCACTGTGGAAGTCAATACTCCTCAAAAGAAATACATGGAGGTCATGGGAAAGTCTTTGTAGATATAGGAGATTTATGAAAAACATACAAATCCAAGACATCCACTGCTCTGATAAGGCTGTAACTTTGTAGATAACATTATCTTTATGTCATGTATCCTTGTCAATGGTCTGATCCAAGATATTAACACATTGGTTAGTCAAAATGCGAAAATGTAATGTATGATCATACAAAATAGTACAATAGTCATTACAAATCCCTATAGACATTTACTATCTTGTAGTATTCTTCCTATATGTGTCAGTATATATGTTGATCCTTTAGATCAGACCATTGCCAAGGATACATGCCATAGAAATAATGTTATCTACAAAGTTACAACCTTATCAGAGTAGTGAATGTCTTAGAATTGTATGTTTTTATGATAATCAAGAGTATTTTGGATACACTTAGTACCAATGCATCTTGTAGCCCTCAAAACAAAGAGAAACTGTTTAATTCACATCATGCATCTGCCTGGAGTGTCATTGAGAGGATGTTTGGGATCCTCAAAGGTCATTTTTGCATTTTATTACTCCCAGTTGAGTTAACCCTCAACATCCAAGCAAGAATTCCCACAGCTCTTTGAGCGATCCATAACTTTATCTGTGTACATGAACCCTTACAAGACAACAGTGAATCCTCTGACTCAAAGAACTTGGATAATGAGGTGGGCAGCAATCAACAATACAATCAAGCTGTAGACAATGTGGTAGATGCTAATGAAGACATGCCAGTAGATGCTTGTCAAATGCGTGACAAGATAGCTGAAGCAATGTGGGTGGACTATCAAGAATTATTGATGCAACGACTTAGAGATAATGCCAGTGAGGGTGTGGATTCATCAGACACCAATGAAAACATGTAATCAGAATTGCAACAACATGTAAAACTACTGGTATAATGGTCACAGTGGATACAATGTTGCTATGATTGGTTTAACTCAAAGGACCATCTGCAACAGGCAAAGAACAGTGTTTATGATGCAAATGGTTTACACATGCTTCACAATGTTCTCATTCGCTGCAAAGAGCTCTCCCATCACAAAAACCTTGTCTTTATCAAATGAAACATTGGGGATCAAATACAGCGCTTTCGTGGCATCATCCACGATAGTGAGTCTGTCTCGGAATCCACTTGAGAGGGTGTTGCGCAAGGAATGAATGGCATTGCTGACAGTGTTGATTGTGATAAGATGACCTTGATCCACCTCCTGGGCCTTCTGGACTGCAATCCGTGAAGCGGAAGTTTGACTACATTTACGAGCACCTTCAGTGTCAGGAGAGATGGACGAGGACTTCGTGTGAGATTGAGAGGCTGAAAAAAGGTGGGAGGGAGACTGTGTCCCAGACTCGTCTGGAGACAACATTGCATGTGAGTGTTTGTTGCTTCTGGAGGTGGAGGTGACAGACAGGGTGAAAGAGGGGAGTGAAAGAGGGAGGGACATGTGCACAGGGTCGGGAACAGCAGCAGCAGCAGATTTGTTGTCTTGATCTTTGGTGGATGCATTAGTCTCAGTATCAGTCCACCTTACTTGGCCTGAGTTGAAATCATGTTGGCTCATGAAAGATGATAGAAAGAGTTCCAGGACCTGAATTAGTTGAATGATTTACTGGCAGATGAGCTCTTGATATATGGTAGAAGGAAGGTCTGGGCTTGGAGTGACCATCATATGTACAAGTGAAAGAAGGTTTCTGAAATTTCAATCACCAACACATTAGCCACAAAGCCAAGTGTACAACATGGTTACTCACTCAGACAGTTTGAGAACTTGCCTCTGTACTGGCTATCATATAAGTACCCCTTGTCTTATGGCTCTCATCCAGTCCAGTACTGTTTGTGGCCACGACGATACCCACCGTACCGAGAGAGGTCCACAACTGACACAGATGCTGCTATGGATATCGAGGCGATCACTGGTAAAGCCTATGGTATCAGCTCATTCGCAAAATGCAGTGTCTATATGTTGCCCATACTAACCACATGTCGACACACTAGTAGTGTCAACAGTGACATTAGATGGCTCTGGACTGTCGCCTAGCAAGGCATGTGAACATACATATTTTGATGCATGCCTATGATCTTTCAAGTTGTCACCACCTGAGGTCCAAGCACAGGCTACTGAAAAGGCCCAGGAGAAGGTGGACTCTTGGGTCAGGGTACAGAGGTGCACTTGCATAGGATAGTTTTGCTATCTAGTGTCCTGCACACTTTAAGTTGTCAAATTGTTTGAGCCAGCCCTGAGTTGGCCTCTCGGTAGTTGGCCTGCCACGTCGCTGTGAGTTCCAATCTGACTTGCTATGCTGGTACCCTTGATTTTGTTTAAACCCAGTAAGTGTTCTCCAGGTAAATGATCATATTCCTTATACCCTGGAATGCATCACACAATGGCATATGCTTTGCAAGCATTCAAAGCATTAAAACTCTGAGTCAGATTGATGAATCTATACCCTAACAAATCACAAAAATACTGTGAAGCACTGTACAGTGCTGTACAGTGACACAGTGACATAGTAGGTCCCCCATTTTACAGTAACAATAAAATGTGTTTAAAAGTCAATTTTATTGCTACTATACAGACAATATAATTTGTGCCTGTGGTCACTGTAGTTGGCTGTATTCACTGTGCCACTGTGCCAAAAACAGTGATTTGCTGATGTATGCAGGCCTTGTTATGATTCTCTTTTCTTTTTCCTCTTCTTGTATAACATGAGACTCACGCAACTCGTCTCTTATCTCTACGGACTTATCTTTTGCTTATTGTTGATGACTCACTCTTCCTTTCCCATTGTTCCGTTGGCATTCCACCTCCTTCTAATTGCTTAGTCATCATTCCTTCCATCGTATTCCATTAGTTTCCTTACTTGCCCTAAAGGCTTACATATCCAACATATATAAGCCCTAGATACGACTCAGGCATTTCCTCACGCTTGAGCTCCTTTGTATTTTCCTCTCTGTTAATCGATCACTCTTGCCTCCCTTTGAACCTCTGGTGTTAAGCCCAGTAACCTTGAACCCCTCGTGAACGACTCACTTGGGCATTGAACCTTGAACCTCTAAACCCCTTTGACTCTATAAAGCCTTCGTTGTGCTTCTGACTCGACGCTTGTCTCTCTCCTCGACTTATCAAAGGCTACGCTCATCTCTACCTGGGCCAAGCATAACAGACCTTGTACTGTTGCTTCTCTTGCCCTCCCTCTCCTACTCTTGCCTATCCCAACCATGTTTTTCGAGTCTTGAGCCCAAATACTCACTTCCTACCTTAGCCATGTCTATTCAAGCATAATCACCACTTTCAGACTCATCCCACACCCGCACCATTGTAAGCCTCCAGTGAACCCAGGAGTCTAGTTTTTGTAGTTCAGTCATGGTATGTATAAGCATTCCCCAAACAGCGGGGTCTTTTTCACCAGTGTATTCAGTGCTAAGGCCACCATCTAACCTAGTATTATCTTTCTGAAACAGTCCCAGGATGATCTCCACCATACTGTCATTGAATGATGATGACCAGGACTCTGAGTTGTGATGAGAGTTACGAGATGCAAGGTAGGAGAACAAATCATTGATTTCTTGTAACTGATCAATTACGGGCTCAGGGGGTAGGACTTTTGTTAAATGCAGAGTTGCTAGTGGGGGAATCCTTGTCGACTAACATGCTGAGTTCAGGTTAGTGTTCTCCTAGCTTTTCCAAGCACACTTTACGTTGCTCTTACATACTATGGCTGTTCTACCACCTCCACAGCAATTCAAATTAATTTCAGAGGTTCCAGCTACATGGTACTGAAATGCCCTGTAATATCACAACAATGATGACTTACAACATTGATTTCAGGACAGGACAAGATGAAAATTTCCAAATACTGGAAGGCCACTGGTGCATGGTCTGTCTCACTGACAACTGTGATCATGGAATTACCAGATACTTTGATGTAAGCTAGAACTTACTTGTTGACATTCTTGATAGGATATCATAACTGGTGAGCCCAGCAGCAATTTAGGTCCATCACCAGGCTCCACATCACTACATAATAACTGTCCTTAGCTTACCATTTTTCTTTGGAATGCATAACATCAGAGCAGCCTATGGAACATTCTTCATGACTGACCAGCCTGTTTTAATGTATAATCTATAATCATCGCTTTGAAGCATTAGTGTATCAAGGAAGACTTAGTTTTTCACTAGTTTTTAAGGCAGTTAGGTACTACAATGGGAAAGACTTTGTCTTTTGGGATTTTGGGATTTTTTCTCCCATTAGAGCCCATATGAGAATCTTTGAATCTCACTGGGCTTGAAAGTCAATCAGAAGAGAAACAGCTTAGTCCATTTACCAAGTCTTCTTCATTCAATAATGTGATTACATTATTGCCTATTTGCAAGCTTGTCTTGCAAAGTTGATGATTGCTCTGTGTTTACAGGAAAGGTTTTCCTAGAACACAATTATCATTCACTATATCAAGATATATTCTTTGTGACCATTGTGGAACTACTTTTCTAATGAGTAAAGTCAAATTCCCCTGGCATATTTAGTATACTGCCAGTCTTCAGGTACTTGTCCAATACCACCAGACTCATCCTAAGGGTAGTATTTTTTTCTTGTTTTTCTTGTTCTTTTTTAATCT
>JBBPSJ010000429.1:0-12265 GCA_038093535.1 Boletus reticulatus
GCAATGCTTTGCATACGCTCAGATTGCGGAAACAATCACACCTCAATACTCAGAAACTTCCTATTATACAAGCCTGGGATAGATCATTTTATTGTCCGCCAGAACCACCGGAACCTCCAGTACCATTACCTCCCCTTTCTCTTGGACGCGTTTTCATGGGTCTCTCACGACTCTTCAAGCATCTTTACGGCATATCGTTGCGACCAGCCGAAGTAGCCTCTGGCGAGGTCTGGCATTCCGATGTCCACAAACTCGAGGTAGTAGATGAGGATTCTGGCATCATTGGATGGATATATGCCGACCTTTTCGCTCGAAACGGCAAGTCGTGCGGCGCGGCTCACTACACGGTTCGTTGTTCCCGACGGACCGACGATGATGACGAACACGGTGATCTTACTGCCGGAGGTACCGAGGAGTTTCTTGCTCCTTCACGAAGTTTCGAGGCTATCAAACGGCATAAACTGCGCGGCATGGACGGGGAGTACCAACTCCCTTTGGTCGTCCTTTTGTGCGAATTCACTCGTCCCACGATCGCCCGAGGGCCCACTTATCTAGAATGGCACGAGGTGCAGACCCTATTCCACGAGATGGGTCACGCCATGCATTGTAGGTCATTTTGCTGCGTATCCATCACGAAGTGGCGCTGATGATGTGCCGTAGCCATGATCGGTCGAACGGAGTATCACAACGTTGCAGGCACCCGCTGCGCAACTGATTTCGTCGAGTTACCATCCATCCTCATGGAATATTTCCTCAACTCGCCCAAAGTCCTCTCCCTCTTTGAAGAAGACGGTTCCTCGATGCGAAGTCAGACCGGCAATCACCACGAAGATCCATGCACTTTTATCGATACGCATGGGACTATCTTGCTTTCTGTGCTAGATCAGATGTATCACTCTTCGGCCGTTCTAGAACCAGGGTTTGATTCGACGGCGACCCTGGCGAACCTGTACAACACGCGTGGTCTCATTCCTCACGCACAAGGAACGTCGTTTCAGACTCAGTTTGGTCACTTGTATGGGTACGGGGCAACATATTACTCGTACTTGTTCGACCGCGCGATCGCATCGCATGTCTGGCGAAAGGTTTTCTCGGACGAGCCACTGAATCGCGAGTTGGGAGAAAAGTATAAAGCTGAAATTCTGCGACACGGTGGAGGCAAGGACCCTTGGCAAATGCTTGGTGCACTGTTGGATGCACCACGGATTCAGGTGGGCGATGAGGAGGCGATGCGGGAAGTAGGGAGATGGAGAGTAGAGGTTGGGCCGGTGTCAGAGCGACATTAGATAGCTACTGATTGTTTGAATCTGACTCGTCGGGGCCTCGCGTTCGCACTGAAGTGCTTTTAATGACATTACAGGCGTGGAGAGCAGCTATTTAGAAGTACTGATAACGATATGTGTGATATGCAAATGTGGACGATTGAACAGTGTGCAATGCAATGAAAATGAGAAGATCCATATTAGAATAAAGATATGCAAACCAATCCCGATTACGAGGCATTCACCTTGAATAATTGTCATTACATTTATTTCACCGGAGATAAAGTCTATACTCACATCACGACGCCTTCCGACCGCAATTCTTGTTCCATCCTCCATACCGCCTCTTGCATGGCGTGTAATTGCTGTAATTTGGCTTCTCTCGATGCGGGATCACCTTGGGGATCGACAACAGGCACGACCTGAGGGAACTGCAGCATAGAAAGATCAATTTCTGGTAGAAGCTGAGAATCGGTGGGGCATTGGGGGAATGTGGAGTAGGTGGTGGGTGGATAGAGTTCTGTGTCATTAAGAAACGATGTCCAATCCACATCAGTCTGCGAGGCGTCGCATATCGATGAGTCAAGAGATGTCGAGTAAGAAGTCCCAGTCACAACAGATTGGGGCAAACTAATTGCGGGGGTGACAGATGCATCGCTACCGATGGAGTGTAGCAAACTTTCAAGGTCGGATGAATCAGATGGTACAGGCATACCGGCAGCTGCCGTTGCTGTATGTGAATATCATTTACACAGCAGTAAAACGATATAGACTCACGAGCAGGCGGACAATTTGGGTTTTCGGGTATACTGTAATCTTTAAACAGTTCTACTTCCCACCCTGTGGTGAAGTCCGGCTCGGTAGCGTCAACCGGAGGTGGAATAGCAAACAGAGCGTCAAAATTAGCATTGAACCAATCATCGATGGAAAGTTCGTTTTCCATGTTAGAATGAGGCGAAGGATCCGATACGCTCTGGAGTGGAGCAGCCATTGAACCATAGTTCGGTATCCCCGTAGCGTCTGCGTGAGATGGTAACACTCTGTTCGTCTCGGGTAGCGTGGAATGCACGTGGGGAAGTACCGGTGAACTGTGGTGCGACGTTTCATCAATACCGTCTGTACTTGAGGGTGGAGACGGGAGGCACGTCTGAGATGTCGCGGAAGCGCTGTTCACAAAAACCATGAACACCCATTTCTATCAGGAACCATTGAACATACCGTAGACGTTTGATAGGTCGACTAGCAGTGGAGGATGGGTTATCAACTGGCTCTACGGACGACCGACGACGTTTGGAACCGGCAATGACTGGAGGTGCGACATCGTCATCCTCTTCGCTTCCAACCGTCAAAGAATCGGAGAGGATGGACACCGGGGATGATGTAATGGATGTGACGGATGTATCAGGAGAGGGATACGAGTCTTGAACCACCTGCAAGTTCACCCTTCAGTTATGTGAGATTCACTCCGTCCTTCAATCACCCGCACCTTCGTGAGGTTCGCCTGCTTGACTTGGCGGTATTTTCGGACCTCAGCGAATTCCCCATTTTGCTTCGTCATAGCATTTACCACGGTGTCCAGATCTCCTGCGAAAGTTGACCTGGTCAAAGTCGATGAATAGAGGTCCTCTACTGCCACCCTCATTGCGACAAATGAGTGTCGGAGTTCAGGAGATAGCGCGCGCTGCGGATCCTCTTCCACCAGAGCGCGATAAGCTGCGTCAATCATATCGGCCCTGCGATTGGAGAAATGTTCCCGGCACAGAGTCGTCCAACCGATCCGCCGACGAGTGTTGATGAACCATGAATTGATGGAAGAGACATTGTAGGACGAAGTAGCCGCCATCTGGGCCTTGACTTCTGCGGAGGGGTATGGGTTATGCAAGTTTTCCAACAGCCATTGACGAGCGGCGACGATGAACGGAGGAGGTAAACCCTCGGCGTTGGGAATCGGTGTGCTAGGATGCGAGCGAGAACAACGGGCATCGTTACTATTGTCTGAGGGTTTCAGATTTGTATTGAGATCCAAGGCGGCCATTTGATGAAGCATAGCGTCGCAGTCGCTTTGTAATTGGGCCGTAGAAAGTTCCTCGTCGCGCTTTATATCAAGGAAGCAAGTGGCGATTTTCGAGATTCGAACGGCAACTGAGTGGGCGAGGGATAACGTTTCGCGGCCAATGTTCCCATTTTGCAGTGTGGATAGCTCGTCCGGAAGCGCGGACCACGTCTGATGGTATGAAGCAAGCATCTGCGTGCCACTGTCCAGCAGAGATGTCAGGAAATCGCTCTCGGCGAGATTCAACCTTTGTATCAAATCAACGTCTTGCATGACTGTTGTCTGAAAGTTTAGAGAGATGTGCTGAGAGCAAATAAACAATAAGTACTATGACAGGAGCTCAGACAATGCGGACCTCGAATTCAATGATATGTAAGCACAAAGCACTTGATCAACACCTTCCAGTTCCTTCGTTTACAGCATCATACTTTCCATGGGTTTCAAGTCAGAGGACGCGTGTACTACCGAACTGCAGACTATTCTGCGCATTGCACAAGCCTTGAAAGAAGTAACCTCAATCTCTCGCCCACCCAGTCATTCTCCTCTCACTACAAGTGGTGTCACTGTCGCAATCGACGCAATCGATCTACCGAGTCCACAACCACTGCTACCTTCGCTTCTGGAGGCTGGGGCCAGATCCGAAGTTGCTTCTGCAGCTAGTCAAATATACCATCGGAGAGCAGAGGAGCTCAAGCAACATATCCAACAATCCATCGCTGCAACCTGTCTCAAAGCAGCTGAATCTCCTGCGGTCCTCGCACACGTATCGCCTCCGGACCTCTTGATGAAGAAGGTCGTACCTATTTTCACAGATATCTACTTTTGCCGTCTACAGGAATGGAAGGAAGAGATTGTCCGACGTATCAAGCAAGCACCTACTAAGACACCTCCCAGGAGTTCGCGTAGTTTCAACCAGGTCAGTTATCTAGTCATATAGTTATACCTTGTTTTGCATCAACGACGCGACAGGAATACGTCCCATTGCTGGAACACTTTTTTGAGGAAAACCCGTTCCCGACGTACGCAGACAAGATGTTTCTCGCCAAAAAATCCAATATGGAGTACAGGCAGATCCATGTGTGGGTGAGGGCCTCGTCATTCAAATAGTTTTCCCGTTGTTGATTGGCTTCCACACTATCCAGTTCCAGAATCGCCGTAATCGTACCAAAAAGGAGGGTAAAAAACTGAGAAAAAGGCTGCCCTACGAAGGTGCAACGAAACCACAGGAAAAACTGTACAGGCGCATGAAAGGCCACATGGTTGACTCTGGTTCCGAACCTCCCGAGTCCTCCACAGCAGGCTTATCGGAGGGAATGATCGAGGTAGGCTTTCTCACCTATCCTACGAGAACCGGGACAGATAGAAGTCATGCAGGCTTACATGTCGAAGGATGTGTTTGTTTCGTTTTCACCACCTCACGCCTTTCCATCGCCTTACCCACCCACTGGTCGCTATGACCCATTCCCCTGCAAAACTGGTCCTGTTCGTTTCGGCCAGCCGGAATGGAGACGCGTGCCGGATATGAAACAGCCTCCTTCCATGTCAATTGGGATCGACGATTTAGTCGAGAAGTTCTCTCGTTTGAATGTTCGAGATGGAACACGCTCCAAGAGATCTCTTAAGTTGCAGTCCAACGCTGCGACAGTCGCAATCACTGTTGTACCATCTCATGCACCTCATCCATCTCTGATTGTCCACAAGTATTCCCGACCTACAAATATGGTTCAGCTTCGCCCGCTGGTCCGCGCACCCGTCTCGTATTCGAAAGCTTTCCAAAGTCCCAGTCCCACCTCCAAACCCGTCACATTGGTGCCTCTCTCGGCCCCGCCCAACAAGAGCAAGCTCCCTGGGAAACGAAAGATTGCTTCGTTACCACAGTGTTTTCCTGGCCGAACACGGAACACTTCCCGAGATTATACATCGTCAGAGAGCTCCTCGACGTCATCCCCTTCGCCTCGCTTATTCTCTACGGACTCTGAGAGCCGTAGCTGTTCTTTTTCAAGTGCCAGCTCACCGTCTACACCATGAGACGCATGAAGTGTTCGGGTCACCATGTCACCTGCCGTCAACAGCCCATTTCACCTCCGCGGTCCGGCAGATCTCGTAGCAGTCTTGCTATCATCGGTTTCCTGACAACCACGCAATAGGCTCTCCGCAATCTATTTCAGCGCAGTGAATGCCTCAGTCATATTACCTGCTAGACTGGTTACCTGCGACTCTGGCATGACTGGGACACAGGACCACCCATGGCCCGCGAAAGCTGATACCGCTCTCGTCTGCTATGTCACCAGCAGGGTGGGTAATCCATGACGGTTCTGGCCATGCATAAAACCGGGTCTTTTGTGCGACCTATTTCACCCCGATACGATTAATCAATCGGCGCATTGCTGTCCTCTCTCGAGTATGTGACGGCATAAATAGATTTGTCCTTTTTTCTTGTCCCTCTAATTTACCTAGTACCTGAATTCAAAATAGTTGCGGTCTGGACACATAATCATGCCTATGCGCGTTCTGTCAAATAGCTAGTACATTGTTCTGACAGAGAGTGGGACCAAAGTGATCATGATAGAATACAGTGTGTAACAAAGACAATAATAGCGATAAAGATTTGCGATATCGAGATAACGCTCAGCGCTAGCCGTCAACTGCACATTAGCACGTACGATAGCGTGGCGAGAAGTTTGCATTGCGAAAACCACGTCCTAGTTAAGTAGCTCACGAAGTTACGGTAGTCCATACCTGAGAGTGCTGTAGAATGGAGAGATCGATCTCGTGGAGAGAAGAATGGGCATAAATTTGAGGGGACGTGGATTCACAGATAGATTCAAAAGGGTGTTCACTGAGGAGTGCGGTCCAATCGATGGTCTCTGAAAATTCCGGCAGTAACGACAAGCCTTGGGGTACAAGGTCGGGGACTGCAGCCATTGTGGGCGGATATGTTATATCCGGAGGTGCAACAAATCCGCCGGTCTCGAGAGATTGTAAAAGGTCTTCAAGGGTGGTCGAATCTGTGGTAGACGATATTTGATTATCTTGCGTAGCTGGCAAAGTGTCGAACATTGGCAAGAATGTCCCAGGATGAAGATACGGACTCACGAGGGCTAGGGGCTTCCTGTGGATCTTCAGGCATACTATAGTTATTGAATAACTCAACTTCCCACCGAGTCGAAGGATCGGGCTTGGCAACATCGACCGGCGGTGGGAAGGCGAACAGAGCATCAAAATTGGCGTTCAACCATTCGTCGATGGAGTACCAGAATGGGAAGCGCAATTTGACTGGAAACGGGCTGGAGGGGTGGTTCCGTCACCGAAGGTCGTGGACGTTTTGGTATTAATGGTATGCGGATCAGACAGGCGTCGCTTGTGGGAATTGATATTCACAGTATTCTCCGTCACTCATGCGTGCGGCGTCTGATCGTAAGAGTCATTCTTTAAAGGTTCCTCCGTACTCGTCGACGAGGATGGCAGAAAAGGGTCGAGTGGCGATGAGAAGCTAGGGCAGGATTAATGAATGTAACAACGATGATTGCAGCAGCGTACCCCGAAGGCTCCACGGATCTAACAATTGCACTGGAACTAGCACTGTGGGTCAGCCTTAAACTTGAAGGCAACGAACCCAGGTTGTGACCAGCTACTAAGGGACGTGATATATCTTCTCTACCTTCATTCTCGTCTACGAGAGAGCCGGCGGGACCGGGATCGGGTATTAGTGAAGAACGCGAGAGGTCGAGTGAAAAGTAACATGTTGGTGTCAAGTTTTTCTGTAATGCATCAGGCGCACAGGTTGAACCGTTGCTTTCGGGTGGGAGAATGCTCAGCCTATCAAGCAAAGCGCGGTAGGAGTGCGAGGGTGCCTACCGTCCTTTTCCAACATTTTGTCCCCAGTCAGCATATCCTTCATGACAGTATCAAGGTCACCAGCAAGGGCACTCTTCTCAAAAGACGCGTAGAGTTCTTCTGCGGCCACAAAGACATGAGTAACTTCGGGACCCAGCTGGTAATTCGAGTCTCCCTCTACCAGTACGTGATACACAGCATCCGCTCTGCGGTTACGGAAGAAATCATGACATAGCACTGTTCAACCCATTCGCCGTCGTACATTAGCGAACCACGAGCTGACCGCGGAGAGGGGATAATTGTATCGTTGGGCTAGAGATGCTCTAAGCTCCGATGATGGATAGGGAATTGCAATGTTCTCCGGGAGCCAAGAGTACGCTTCCGGCATGAAGGAGGTGTTGTGGAGTGGCGACGTTGAGGATTTACCCTGGTTGAGGAGGCAACATTCAACAAGCGCTCAGACCCCGAGTGCTGGCGCTTGAGAGATTTCATCCAGTAGTGACGTACGTCCAGTGAGAGTCAAGTGATTGGCAATTTATCAGCGCACCTGGTTGCAATTGTGCTCACATTGGTCAAGTAGTGTTGTACTTGATAATCAGACATCTCAGTTAACTGGCGTATGCCTACAGAATCACAAGCAAATCAGTCCCTTTGGCATAATGGTCTAAGCGACGTACGATCTCGATACCGACGACAGAAAGTGGAAGTGGGATCAAGATGGTTATGATAGAATACAGTGTTGAGATAAACATAGCGATAAGGATATCATTTGATACGTATCCGTGTGTTGCAGAACTAGATGCCGTGCACATTCTGACAGGCCACCCGAAAACAACACTCGGCGGTGTAGCTCACGAAGCTACGGTAGTCCACACCTGAGGAAGTTGCAGAATAGAGTCAATCTCGGGGAGAGAAGAGTCGATATAGGAAGGGAGCATAGGATCACAAGTGGGTCCTTCAGAAGGGTCCTCATTGAGGAGCGCAGTCCAATCGATGGTCTCTGAAAGGTCCGGCAGTAATAAGCCATGGGGTACAGGGTCAGGGACTAAGGCCATTGTGGGCAGACGTGCGATCTCCGGGGGTACTTTAAATCCACCACTTTCGAGAGATTGTAAAATATCTTCAAATGCGATTAAATCCGTAGATGACGATATTTGGTTGTCTTGAATAGCTAACAAGATGTCAGACATTGGCTACAACACCCCAGAAAATAGAAATAGACTCACGAGGGGCAAAATACGGATCTTCAGGTATAGTATAGTTGTTGAATAACTCGACTTCCCACGGCGTCGAATGGTCGGGTTCGGAGACATCAACTGGCGGTGGAAGGGTGAATAGAGCATCAAAATTGGATGTAAACCATTCATCGATGGAATGTTCGCTTTCCAATGTGGTCAGTGGGAGAGGATCCGAGACGGCATAGGGGAATGGCCCGGCCATTGAATCTCGCGAGTACGTTGGGAGCCCCGTTATATCTACATTAGATAGCCTTCGTTCGCGTGGTCTGGGATTTGGAGAAGTCTGGGTGATTGGAACAGAGCGGGGCATCTGATCATTCTCCAAGGATTCTTCGACACTCGTGGCAGGGGATGGGAGACAAGAATTGGCCAAAGAAGGGACACCGGAGCTGAGGCTGGTTAGGTAGGTATAGAATTAGAATGTGCAAAACACGGAACAAGCCAGCGTACCGGGGACGTTTTGCGAGTTTTATGATTGACTCGGACGTTGTGGCGTGGGTTCCCTCCGAAGAAGATAAACGCCGTTTGCGACCGGCCAAGGTTGGAGGCACGATATCATCGTCTTCTTCACTCTCATCCGTAAGAGACTCGTCGAGGGCGGGTACCGATGATGACGAGGGTGATTGGTCGGGAGATGGGTAATGGTTACGCGCCGCCAGAATCTCGTTCTGCAGATCCACGTTCGATGCCTTCGACAACTTCATTGCTCCCTTCGGGTCGCCACACCTCTGCCCACCCCCTTGAATTGACATGTCCTTCACGACGACATTGTCTAGGTCAATGGTAAGAGCACTCTTGGTCAAAGTTGACGAATAAAGCTCCTCGGCCGTGGCCTTGACGCTGACAAAGGCATGTGTAATGTCCGCGGGCAACTGGCGATTTGGATCTTCCTCGACAAGAGCGCGGTACGCGGCATCAAGCGCGTCTGCTCGACAGTTGTTGAAGTAATCACGACACACTGTCGTCCAGCCGATTCGTCTTCGTGCATTAATGAACCACGAGTTGATAGTAGAGAGGGAGCAATTGTAGCGTTGCACTAGAGATGCCTTGACCGTCGGGGATGGGTAAGGATTTGCGATGTTCTCGAGTAGCCAAGAATACCCCTCGGCGATGAAGGAAGTGCCATGGATGAGAGAGAGTGAGCGTGACGGTGGGGTGGGAGAAGGGGATGGGGGCTCCGGGGTAGAGAGGCTGACACTGCCCATACCGTTGAGAATGTCGAGGAAATCATCTCGGAGTTTGCTTTTGAGTTCTTGATTCAGTCTCTCGAGCTCAAGGAAACAAGAAGCGATATGATCAGAGCGGGATGGTACCGTACTGTGAGCTTCGACAGTAGGTCCGCCGTCAATGTCGTCGCGGAAGATAGCTGGCCAGAAATCATCCTGGAGTAACGCCATATCGAAAGTGGTGAGAGTGGTAAGGTTGTAACCTGCTGCTGTATTTGACGGGACTGTAACAAATATGGCCAAGCATGGATGCCCATTGTTCGCCAAAAACGTCGCGTACCCCTAAGCATCATCGCTATGTCTCAACTCGCGCCATCACATGCGAACTTATCTGAATACAGCAAAGTCATCGAGCTTGAAGCTCGCGTTACTACCAGTTCACTTTCACAATAAAAGTAGAGATTAGTATACATTGGATATCAGAACAGCATTTCACCCGAATCGGCTCTTGAGCAACTACATGAAATCCGTCAGGACGAGGGATGCAAAAAAAGAGGTACATTCTTACCGTTTCTCCCATTCCGAGCATGCTGAGACCCCCACTGTTAGAACCTCCAGTGAAAGCCGAAAGTTGCTTCTGCGCCATAAGCTTTGCGAGAGTCATCGCAGCGCCATTCATCATGCTTTGCTTGTCTCCATCGCCTCCACCGACAAATGCATTTCCTGCTTCTTTCATGACCAGACCCATGAGCTGGTTTCCTCCACCTCCACCCAGACCACCAGATACGAGGGTACCGACGTCGATCCCTGATTTCGAGGTAACGGAAGACAGAGCCTGCCCAACATGTCAGCCAAACGTCACGAAACCACATGTGTCACAGTACACCGAAGATCATGGGGCCGTACTTGGCCAAATCATCTTCGCCCACCTGCTCGTTGTGAGCTTGGTGCTGTAGAACGACGTGTTGAGATTAGCCTCGTATCAGTCGAGGAACAGCAGTGCGTACGGAATTATTCTGGACATGTTGAATGGCATTTGCAATGTATCCTTTGTGTTCGTCGTTGTCGTCGTCGGAACTTGCGTGGGACAGCACCTCCTGCGTGTCGACTGTAGCGTCGTCATCGGCTGTGATCATTCAAGCAAAGACTACTCACAACCACCCTGCGGTTGCTGCCTATGGTGAGGGCTATTGTATTCCTCTCCGCCAGTCTTGCGAACGGTGGCTGATCGGCGTGCATCGCCGATGATCAATCAACTGATAGCAACCAGAATCAGGGACTTACGCTCGGACTCGGATGATCCACTAGTAGCTGCACTGATAACTTGCTCGGCGAGGCCAAAAAAAGAGGACTAGACACGAATCAACTTCCGCAAAGGGGACGTTATGGCTTCACTCACCATGACTGTATCAGTGAGATGCGACTTGATCAAGGCGACCGAACAATGTCACATATATATCTTCCGCTTTTATAGTGCCAACACGCACTGCATGAGATTCCTTTCTGGGGTGACGTGGTGACACCTGACCCAGAATAACCAAACCAATTTCAGCCCCAGATGCGTTCTCAATGCCTGAACCGAATAAAGGGTCATCCCAGTTCAAGCTTAGTATGCTGGCGTAACATCAAGAAATGATGATCAAGCAATGCCATAAATCTTGAAAGCAAGATAGGTAGTGGTCACCATTTTTGGGTATCTCTTGAGTTGAAAAGTGATTAGATCGTGGTAATCCCAACTGTGATTCGGGACAGGCCACTTACTGTCTATCAAAACGTACGAATCAGTACGTTAACTTCGACATGTCAATCGTAAATGGGTTGTCCGCACCTGGAAATATTGGGTCAACTTTGACAAGTCCATAAAAACGAACGGGATTGAGTTTGGTTAAGTTCTGAATATGGACCTTTACGATGCTAGACATTGATGCCCCTGTGATCGTTCGTAATCTCGTGGAAAGTAGCACCAGTGGTGTTGGCAACTTTCAAAGCTCCAGTCCTGCTGTCATGCTTATGGGGCTACAAGTTCAGTTGATACATTCAAGGGTAGCAAAGTCTAT
Source organism: Boletus reticulatus (assembly GCA_038093535.1). Lineage (NCBI taxonomy): Eukaryota > Fungi > Basidiomycota > Agaricomycetes > Boletales > Boletaceae > Boletus > Boletus reticulatus. The sequence goes on from JBBPSJ010000429.1 coordinate 11,614, forward strand.
GACATTTGCGACAGAAAGGAAGGGAGAAAAGGAAAATTATCTTCAAGACAGCGATGAAGTTGGTATCAGGAAAGCAAGAAAATAGGCAAGAAATCCGGGGAGGCACTGCATGTACTATGATACAGCACAACGCACGTTCAGCCTTTCTTCATCAACTTGGCGAGAACCTCTTCGGATCCTCGCTTGAAGGATTCAACACCTCGAGCTGGATCCCATACGCGGGATCCTTTGCGAGCACGAAAGAAGGGCAGGTCGTCAGCTGAGGAGAGAGGAGCGATAGATGAGTTGATAGAGGGCAAGGATGCGGAGGCTCGGCTCGGCTCGCCAACTTGAGCTGATACCAGCTTGGTTGGTGTTGGGGGAGATAACGGAGAGGAAGTTGAAACGTATGTTGCCGCAGTCGAAGGCGGACTCGAGCTCCCAGCTGATGTCACCCAGTTGCGCCCCAAGCGCTTGTTCATCAAAATCAACTTTTCTGCCACTTCCCTTGCAGGTACGAAGGTCGTAACTTGGATACCCTCCTCATGCAGGTCCCTAGGGTCCGTTTGTACACCGATGGAACGGTACTTCCGCATGCGCTTCGTCATCCCGATGCTAGAGCTCCGCATTCGTGGTCTCATGTGTGTTTCCTCCTCAGGGTCCACTTCATCTT
>JBBPSJ010000430.1:0-11888 GCA_038093535.1 Boletus reticulatus
TCTGGGTCGGCGCATTCGCCGGATGCTTGCGACGGCTGAAGGGATCATTATCATCTTGTCCCGCGCCCATCTTGCCTTTTGTCACGAGGCGGGGTTTTGGTCGTTCACGATTCTCAGGTGCAGACCCAGCAACGGCGTTCATGACGGAAGGTGCATTGAGGGCATTGCCCTTGGAGACACCTCCCTGCGAGAATCAGTCTCTCTATTCCAATATAGGCAATGATGCAGAAGCTTACCTCGTCATCCGACGACACCGGAGATGCTGCCACGCGGCTCCTTTCCGAAGAGTGTGTGGGCGCAGGCTTTCCGTTTCCTCTCTGTGCGGATTAGTCCTCACTTCCATAGTGAACAGCAGAGATAAGCTCACCTCGTCATCCGATGACGCTGGAGATGCCGCTCTTTTCAATAACCGTGTGGCAGCCTTCCCTTTCACCTTGTATGGTGCAGGTCGCACCTCTACGAACATGCGTTTTTTTTGAGGGCGCGATGCGAGCTTGCCCTTGGCCTTGCGTTTGCGAGGGTTTGGCGTGTCATCGCCATCGGACTCCGGTGCTCCCTCGGAGGTCGTTTCATCTTTATCCTCGTCCTCGGCACCTCCACTCCGTTGTTTGCCACCTTCCTCGGGGTTGAACTCAGAACCCGACGGGGAACTGATATCCTGCACCTCGGCCTCGGACAACACATCCTTCAACCCTCCAGATTGCTCCTGGGCAGGGCGGCGCTTTCGAAGCGGCAAGGCTCTCTTCTCAACAGGGGGATTCGCAACCTTCTGAATCTCATCAGATCCAGAGATAGATAAAGTGCCAGAGATGGGGGGACAACCAAGCGCCTTTTGCTTGCCCTTTCGCCGCATACTGTCGTCGTCAGAGTCGGGAATGGTGATCGTCTCCTTAGGCAGGGGGATGATCTTCTTTTTTTTAATGCGCGTTCCACCCCGATGGACTGCACGAGGGGGGCCTGTTCGATCAAAGCTTCCATCGGCATACATCCGTTTGCCGAATTGGTGCGGCGAGTCGAATTCTGGTGCGGCTCCAATGATAACCGGCAACTTACGCCCGCGCAGGTCTGCTACAAAAACATGAGCAATCTCAGGTATGAAATCAAAGAAAAGTACACACCGGTCAACTTGGGGTCGTGCTCGAAGTACAAGCCGCCTTCTTTGGAATGTTTGCCGAAAGCGGTAATAAGAGTCGAGCACTCCGCCAGCGACAGATCTGAGATGCCTTTCGACCCCGCCTTGGAACGAGGGCGATCCTCTCCGGGGAAAGGCACGGAATCAGGGAAGTTGTGGCACACAACTCCGCTACTCGCGAGCTTGCCTGGCAACCCCTTCCATGGGAAAAGCTTTCGGGAAGCCCACTCACATCCCAACTTGGCTAACCGGCGAGGAATCTGGTCAGTTATGCCTACACAGCGTGGAGGACCAAGAGCTCACTCAATGCATTTACAAATGCACTCCGGAGGTGGGCATGATCATCCATCTCGCTGGTCTCGCCGGTCTCGACAGTCTCGACGATCTCGGGGCGGTCACCACCATCCAGCGCTTTCGTCACTGTCGAACTCTCACAGGCCAGGCCGTCGAAGGCCAGGCCAATATTCGCCAGAGATTGTCTATTGCTGCACAATCATGTGAGCGGTTACATCACTAGCAGTATCGAGACACTTACTAGATGTGAGTCTTGAAATGAGCCAGTATTTCATTATCATCCGCGCGACACCTTTCAAGGAAGAACTATGCAGTATATGTGTCAGCGATTAGCTAACAGAAAGGTTGGAAACTCACGTTTACGGCGCCCGGGGATGCGTACACTTGCCCAAGCGAAGCATCTTGATTCACGACATTCCCAGCCATGATAATGACCGTCTCGAATGCATGTGCCTTCGCCATGCTGGTGAACTTCGACAGCTATCAGTACAAGTTGATACACAATCCGAAAATGCTCGTACCGCTTGACAGTGATGTTTTGCAAGCCGGAAAAACAGTGCTTGTCTGTGACCGACCGATTTACCCTCGTCGTTACAGTTCTCCGCGTCGTCGAAATCGGTCAGAATTTTTTGCCACGTCCCAGGATATTCCTCTTGAAAAAGTGCATAACACCTTTTTATTGTTTGTACTTTCGGTGATGATTAGAGCCATGTGCACAACACGACAGCCACATAACATACCAGACATGGACGCGGTGATATCAACCTGCCCTATCCTCGCAATCTCCTGTTCCTTGTTGGCTGCGTGAAACTTCTGGTAGGAATTCCAAAAGTTGGAAGCGCAAGCGCGGCCGAACTGCCTCATGAACCGGTTGACCACCTGATGAAAAGGCAGGCCCACTCGAGCCGCTAGCTGACTAAAATCCGAGTGTATGCCTTGGAATGCCTCGTCCAGTATGTTTGTAACACGCGCGGGGGTACGCCCAAGAGTGCTTGCCACTTTGTCACCCTTGTCCGTGGCATCTGTGGCGACAATCAACGACTCTGAGTGAGGTTTCGATCGCGAAGGGGGAGTGGGCGTTTCAGGGCGTTCAGGTCCTTGAAGGTCTATTCCGGTGTCATCGTACAAATCCCAATCAACGAGAGTGGATGGTGGAGGAGGGAGCGCGCTACAAGGTGCCTGGGGAGTTTTTTCGTTTGTCCCGTCTTCTGTCTGCGGTGGGACCTCTTCAGGCTTGGGGGCAGTTGCGATAGCATCATTGCTCGCAACACTCCGGTTGGGGATGGTGGCTCTCTCTGCTAAGGCGTTAGCGAGAGTCTCTTTGAGATCGACGAGTTGGGGAACTGGAGGGACTGCATAATGACGGTCAATCATAACATCTTACAAAACCGCAATCAACTCACTGCGAGGACCGGCCACCCCTGCTGGCCAGGCAGACGAAGAGCGCTGCCTTTCTGAAGGTCGTGGGCGTCCAGGTTCCTCCTCAGCCCCTGTGGAAGCGGGAGGATGTGCGGTGCCGGAGTGGATCTCCTCGCTGGAAACCCATGGCCTTGACGCCGTGGTATCGTGCGAAGGGTTGGCAGTGCCAGAAGGAGGGCCTTCCCTCTGCTGCGGCTCTGAAGACGATCAGTTACAACGAGGAAGTAGCAGGATGGGCCGATTGCGTACCAGAAAACTTTGTCTTGCAGGTCAGATAAGGAGATTGACTGGGGACGCCGTCGAAGAGGGCACTGGCGCATGGGATGTGCCTTACCTGCGCCGCCTCCTCAGTTTCTGCACGGGGTGGAGAACCGTCCTGGATCAAATAGGCTCGGCGTGTGCCAGCGTCGCGCACAAGGCCTGTGTCCCGCTCGGTGGCCTTCACCTTGGAGCGCAGGCGGGTCGGCGTCTGCACTGGAGGTGGAGAAGGCTGTCTTCGTCCACCCCCAATCTGTTCATCGGGCATCGCGGACGAGGGAGACGGAGGTTTGGATGGGAGACGGACATGTACATGGGCGGTTTGAGAGTCCATCGGAGTCGACACAAAGCAGACGGGAACGACAAGAGACGCGCGCGCACTGCAGTGACCAGACTGACTGCCGAGGTCTCCCATTTATTTATCTGTTGGAGGCTGTTGATTGTACTGGGGACAAGGTAATAAAGAAGTCAGTCTTTTGCGCGCGCACCGACAGTACTCACATTGAGCCCTGGTGACTTCCTATTTACATTGAAACTTGTCAACTCAATGCGCTACTCACGTGCGCCCACAGCACGACCCCGTGCATCCGACAGACGTGGCCATGGCGATTCGCTTCCTCCCCAACTTGATTGACGGGCTCAGCATTGCGCATTGCAGTAAATGTGTCGATACTCACCTTTCAATCCTTACACTCAGCAGATCCGAACTGGATCCCGCTCAATCGACTTGTCCTGCCCAACATGCAAGTACTTCTTCCTGGTGATGCTGCGCTGCTTCAAGTTACTACCCATGCTTGCTAGCTCTTGTCCTCGGACGGTGGTGTTGGACAGCGTCTCTGTCGGATGTGGCGTGAGACTTCTTGCTGACTCCGACATTCAACAACCAGAGTTCGCCAATTCATCCGCAGGTAAGATACTCTGGTGGGTCACCGCCGTTGTACTGATGCAAGCTTCCGCTCCTAGGTGGCACTCGATCCCTCGGACATCTTTGGACTCGGAGTCTTGGACTCGTGTTGAGGTTCTGGCTGCCATGCAAGCTTCCGCTCCTAGGTGGCACTCGATCCCTCGGACATCGTTGGACTCGGAGCCTTGGCCTCGTGTTGAGGTTCTGGCCGCCACCAACCTTGTACTGATGCAAGCTTCCGCTCCTAGGTGGCACTCGATCCCTCGGACATCGTTGGACTTGGAGTCTTGGACTCGTGTTGAGGTTCTGGCCGCCACCAACCGGGATCTCACCACGGAGGCTAGGAAAAATATAAGCACTGCGTGCTGAGGCTCGTCCCTTCCAACCCCGTTTATCCAAAATACGCTCTGACTCGCTGATATGACTCCTACTGATCAATCCGCCCATTCCTCTGACGAGGCTGCCTGCCCCAACTTGGTCGACGAGACCATGAACGGTTTGCGCTCATAGCGTCCGTGTTTCTTTCAATACTAACTTCACAACCTTTCAGCTCTTTCCGAGCTTCTAGGTCGCGTGGAATTGTCAGAGGAATGTGTGACCCGAATCATCGTGGCAGTTCGCGCAATCACCACAGAAGCCGCCCCATCCCCTCCGGTAAGATTCCTCGATTGAACTGCGGGATGATTTGTTCACTGATTACTTTTAGATACATGTGACCCATGCACACCGTCTCTCGACGACGCCGGCCTTACTGCCGCCGACACGAGTAGCACCTGGCAAACCTCTTCCGAAAGAGGCAGAAGTCGTCCCGAAGCAGAGCAAGATTCCGTCTGGGCACTACGAGGCCACCCACAACAATGTCAGCTTCATTGTTCCCTCCGCGAGTGCACCAGAGCCGTTCTACCTGGTTACAAAGGGTAAGATGGTCGGCGTCTTCTCCAGTTGGTACGCAAACTTTGTTAGAGTCCACTCTGCAGTACCTAACGTCAGCACCTAGGGAGAACGTGTCGTCTTTGGTTAGCCGTGTGAGCGGTGCCACTTATCGACGCCTTCAGCCCGGTGTAACCATTTCTCGAGCTCGTCAAATGATGGAGAAGGCCATAGAAGATGAGGTTGTGACCGTGATTGGTCAAGCGCTTGTGCCTCCTGCCGTTACTTTGTAGTGTGGTTGCTCCACCTGCCAGTGTAGGCTGTTACTTCGTAGTTGCTGTGTCTCGGCTTGGGAATGAAAGGCTGGTGATCCCATTGTGTGCTCCAGTACAATCACAAACGACCATTCAATATTCAAGTACCACCAAGAAGACGAGGTATACATTGTGCAACCATAGTTAATTACGTGCTTGCTACGGGGAGGTCCAGTGCGAGGGATAGTAGATAGCGTCGGAACGGCATCATATCGTGCTCCTCAAAACCAGTTGCCTGACATCCACGGAAAATCGCGACAATCTGTGCAAGGACCCATAGGCCACAGTCCACAGCATTCGTCTGCAGCGCAGTAGTCTGTAGACGTTAGAGTGCATCGTGGCATGGCGGATGCAGACCTCAACTTACTGTAATAGGTACAGCGACCCATTGACCCGCATGCCTCAACGGCGCGCCACGTTGTGCATGGGCGATTGTACATAGACGCGTCACAAGAGTGATAATGTCCTATAATTGGCTAGGTGAGTCTGCAATTACACACGTGTTGCAAGAACCTCATCGACGGACCGGTACATCGATTTTCCATGGACGCGTCTCCCCAAGACTATCAAACAACAATAAACGGTGGGAATCGAAATGGATGCTGCAAAGAACCCAGTGGCCCCAAGAGGAGGCACAGTGAATGGGTAAGATCCAAATCGGTTTCTCCCAGTACTTTGTGTGTGCCATGCTTCGCCACAGGTCTTCGTCGGCAGCGTTGTAGCGGATGCGGAGCAGGTCATGTGTAGAAAAAACTGCAAACTGGGATGGTTCCTGAGCGACGTGAGTCGAATATAGCAATGCCGCGCAACCATTGAGACATATATCGTTAAGACAGGCTTCGCGGGAAGCTAATATTTGAAGGTCCTTGGTCTCAAAATCAATGCTTGCGAAGCCAGATATCGGCGGTCGTGCACGATTGGCGAGTGGTTCGGGGACCATGGTCGGTGGAGTGATTAGATCAAATGAGTCTTTAGTGAATGGCTACACAATGTTCGATCAGACGGCAATTACGAATGTAGTAACAAAAGTACTGACGTGCTGCGGATCCCATAGGTACCTTACTACAGGTACATCAATGTCTTTTTCTTCTTCCTTGTCATCGTCGTCGTCATATATGCCTGTTAGGACATCGCCGAGTTGAAGTTGTTCGGGGGCTATGTCCTGCTCTTCATCAGCAGGTGAAGTCTCCATGTCAAGCAGGTCCATCTCATCATCATTGTCAGCGGCTGAAGAAAGACTGCATACGACTGGTGGAAGCCAATTCAACTCTACATTGGAGGTGGGAGTGATGCCCGCGACCTCTGCCGCCAATTGCCTGGCATCCTGTGCGTGGCTCGCATAGCGGGCAGCCGAGGCAAGCGGTGAGGGCCATTGCTCTTGGAGGACAAGTAGGTCCTCACGGCGCTGCTGCAATAATAGCTGGTAATGGTGATCTGGAAGACAATCGGCATCCAGTCATGAGAAAGACACAGTACTTACATTCTGGGAGGCGCACAGCTACTTCGACAGTGGCGAGTTCATTTCCGAACCAGCGGCACATATTGTCTGCTTCCATTCCAAGGCGAACTTGCTCTTCACGGCAACGATCACGTTTCAGGAGGGCTCGGATGCCGTCACGGACCTCCTGGTCTTCCAGCCATCGCGGGATGTTGCCTTCTGCAGGGGTGATCCATACATCGTGGAGAAGGGACTGGTCGCTCCGCAGTTCAGCAAGTTTAGTGGGAAGGGGAGTAGGAAGCGGGATACCGCACTGAGGCTCGTATAGCCGTTCAAGCTGCTCACAGTACTGGTTGAACTTGCGTATTGCGGACATGAGTGCTGGCTGTCGTTTAGCTATGGCTTTGCGTGTTTGTTGATGGAGCTTCGTGCCTGGAGGTGTAATAGCTACAGCGCCGCGCCGCCGATGACTCTCGTTGAACATACCTAGTGCCTTGTCTTTGCCTCCGACTGCCCGATCTAATTTGTCCCATTCAAAAAAACTGCCAATTGCCCTTTTGCGTATGTTGATTTTGAGATCGCGCGCCATTAGAAGGATTCTCACGAAGTCTAAGTTGACTCCGCGGAGTTCGGGAAACTGCTCTTCGACGTTCAGGGACGAGTAGAGGGCTTGCACCTTTTCGAGCAGCCGGTTGTGTGTTCTTTCCATGCTATCAAGTGCATCAAGCGCGAGACTGGCTTGATTATCTTTGGAAATGGCTGTACGCGTAGTTTGCAAAGCTCGATTAGACGCATCGAGCTCAGCTTGCAGGACAAGGACGGTGTCGAGTTCTTTCTTGAGCCTTGCTGGCGCATCTGTAAAGGTTACATTGGGATAAGAGTTATTCTGACTGATCACAATAATGTCTTACGTGCACGAATGGACAACTGAGCAGTGCGTTGTTCAGACCATTGAGATCGAAGGTCTGAAATAGAGACGACGCAGGTATCGAGGACCTTCTGACTGACTTTGCCTTGTTCGTGGACACCTTTCTTCAGGCGGCGCTTCTGCCATGCCCCCAAGTCACGCAACATTGCTATGCCGACAGCCTCGGCTTGCCTGTCGATCAGCCAAAGACGGCGTTGCCGCTGTGAAAAGAAGTGGGTTTAAGCTTCCATTATGGATTACCGATTACCTACAGATGACGATCGCTCAATGCCGATGAGCTTAATGAAACGGGACCAAAGCCTTTCCGTCCCCTCACCATCCGTCAGTCCAAGGCCTTCAATGATGCGCGGGTTGTACACAAGTTGACAGGCCCATTCGTGGCCATATGCGTGCATTGCAGTCGTGGCGAAACGCAGTCGCGAGGCAATACTATGGCTGATAATATCATACTGTGTGTCATTAGCTCAAGTTACTCAGGCGGTGTGGAAAGCGCACCCGTCCAATTGAACGGTCGATAACGCAGCCGATATCGTACAGCAAGACAACGGTTGCGCGCAGAGGCAAGAGGGAAAAAAGGTGCTCGATTAACGCTATGGAATACTTCTGTTGTTCCCCGGGAGTGTCGATGTTGGTGAAGAAGAGCGGGATGTCATGGCGGCATATTAGCGCCATCACGCCGGTATCATCAAAACTCTCCATAGAAGTCTTCTGTTTGTGGCCGTCCGCGGCTTCGTACGTTGATTCGCAGTTATCCACTGCTTCATCAGGAACCCTGGCTCTGCGCGAACCTGAGGGCCGTTTGCGCGCTTGCTCTAGACGTTTCCCGACTGCATCAACTTGAGACTTGGGTAGGAAATATCGCGGTTGATAAAATGCTGGGGAGTCGCCCGCAGACCGCCGGTGTCGATGGTGAAAATTGCCGTCAGTGGCAACGTGTATGTCTGCGCCATCAGCGAGCGGGCGTCCAAATGCGGTCCCACCGAAACAGGCAGGGCAACGTTGTATCAGCTGGGCATCGCAGAACTTGTTCGGCGGGTTATCTGTGACTGGGTCATGAGGCTGTTCGCGTGCTGAACCGACTCGATCGGAGACAGGATTGGGATCTTCAGGATGATCGCTGTCCCTTACGAATCGAGGATCTGAGGCTGTGCTTGAGTTCTGAGTCCGTTCGGGGGGATGTTCATTTGTATGCTGTGTGATTCGCTGGCGGCAATGTGACATTATTGACTCGAAATGACGATCCAGTTCTACTTGCAGGACATCAAACCATTGTATCGCGCGTCCGAGAGCACGACGAAAAGGTTCTTGAACAGCAGATCCCTGGAGTGATGTTAATATGTGACAGATCGTCACCGACGAGTACTCACCTCTTTGTCAGTGACACGGAAGCCCCGCCGCGTGTAGTGGGTGTGCAAAGCATTCGCTAGTGCGTTTACAGCGTCGCACGAGCGTTCAAATAGCGCTCGGTAAAACGCGAGAAGTTCCACCGAGACTGCCATTCGCGGCTGGGCGGGTGCAGTGGGAAATAGGCCGTGATGAAGGAGAAGCTGGGGAAGAGATGTACATCGACAAGAAAGTACAGATATCGGCTGGAAATCTATTGCATATTATTGCAGAGGGATGATATAAGAGCGTATGTGTTACTTACAGTCGTAATATAACGCGATTAGTTCCGTTTTCTTGGGTTCGCATGCCGCTTGGCAACCGGAAAGTGTGAGGACAGGAGGCGGAACAGGCTTGCCAAGGGTTTGTTCTAGATAGGCCAGATACGGCACGATAAGAGAAGGGATAATGTTCGTCCACTTCTCATACTGGTTGGCTTTCAGGTTTCGGTGGGCGAGGCGGCGGGGAGGTCGCTGGTCGGGTGCTAATTCAATGGTCTCATGATGATGGTGGACATCGTACTCCTCGTCAAAATTGTGCTCTTCTGCATCGCGATACTCTGCTGCAAGTGACTCCCCTGCGAACGGCGACTCGGACCCTTGTACTTGCTCCGTGCTATCTGCGACTAGGGGCGACGGTGTGCGCGGATGAGAGGATGGGTTGGATTTTAGACGTTCCTGCACTCGCTTCAAAAGGAGATCACGCATGCGCGCGCGCGCGGGCATGTTCACGGGGGCTGCGTATCTGGACCGATTGCTTGCTTTTCGGGGTGAGATAAAATGCTGGCCCATTCCTTGAGTGGTACTGGGCTGCGCTGCCCGAGTTCCTGGATGTCGAGGCATAATAGTGCCAGCTGGAGGAGAGAGAGGGCAGGAGCAATGGGAACGCGGAGTGAACTGGCCGGAAGGCGCATGTAAGGCGCGTGTAAGGTGCATGTCGTATGGAGTAATGCAGATGCATCCGGAAGGCGCATATTGATGCGCGAAGGGCGCATTGGACGCGGCTTCTGGGCGGTTTGAGAAGGTTTGAGCACATGTATGGTGTTTCCGGAAGTTGCCGTGACTGATGAAGGACCATTCGGGTATATTATGACCAGTTCAGGAAGCGGCCTCTCAGGTCACTATTGCTCCCGAGATGTGGGGCCTGAAGTGAGAGGGCCGATCTATATTCCGGATCAGCCCGATAAGATCAACTCGAGCATCTACACCGTACCTGCTCAGGGAAATCGTTGAGGGATTGTAAACAAGTATAGAGGGAATACGCCTTCCATCTCGAACCAGGTACAGGGACTAGGTGACACACGGCCGTGCCTTTCCCAACCTTGGTTCCGAATTCAAAGGAGAGCCTCAACAAGACCAGATCTGGGAAAAGCTTCAAAAGTTGTGGAGCAAGAAACGGCTCGTGGCTGAGCCGTAGATCGACGAAACCGGTAGGCGTAAGGCGATGGTCAAGCAGGTTCCTGATCGCGTCCCTGCCCTCGATGGTTCTAAAGTCCCAGGTTAATGCCAAGGTGTCCTTCCAAAATCCGTCGTCGAGAAAGAGATCGAGGATCGCGGCGATGTCAGAAGATGCGACAGCGGTCGAGAACGCGTTGAACCAGGCTGTGGCGATCTCTGAAACCTCGGTAGCTGAGGTCAGTGTGGGCTCGTCTACGCCCAACCGCTCAAGGGTAGGAAGTTGCTGAGGGAAAGGGTCGTCGTTCATACTACGCGAAGATGAGGAGGATGGGATCAGTTAAACAATCATGATGCACCCCTCATATAGCTACTAATGATCGCTGCTAGAGGGCTGATTAGATGTGTCACTGATCTATAAATTCACCGGGAAATACTTAAAAGAGCTCTATCACCTCGGATCGAACCCGTGGGGCTCACCGCGGCTGTGACCAGCTGAGGACGCTCAGCCTGCCAACAGTGTCAAGCAAACGACACAACTTGGCATACTATCTTGACATTTCTTCATTATCATTCTTGAGATTGTTAGTTGAAACCTTTTCATCCGGAACGGCGCGGTCCATACCTGGCTTGATTCGTCGGAAGATGCCGACAGAGCCTGACCACATGTACAGTGGTCAGGTGCGCAGCGCCTGAAGCTTTGAAGCTTCAAAGCCTGAGCTGGAGATACAGTAGACTTTCTCATAGTGCATGAAAAATCTCATAATGCATTGAGTAAATTTCCTACACTTTTTTCGCGACCATTACGCTTTTACTAGTAATCTCCTAGTAATCTCATAATGCATACTACCTTGCATTATGAGAAAGTCTACTGTATCGATGGTCTACCTCTGCGTGACGGCAGCCTCGTAGAGGGCTGGTATTCACTGGTCTAACTATCAAGAACACGGGGGCATCTGTCCTAGGGCAGTTCCAACCCACCGCCGGTCGGACTCCCCCACAGCTGAGCGCTGATGACCGCCCCGCATACTAGCACGAGCCGTACGATCGATGGATATGCTCGTTCGTTATGTACTAGTGGGAAACTACAATGTAAGATACACTCTCGGAAGCAGTCAATAGTACATGAATGATACCAGGCCATCGATACAACCTCGTCCATAGAGATGAATAACGGAAATAAAAGAAAACAAGTCCATCAATATAGCTAGCACAATACACATGTCGTCCAACGTTGCCCGTCGACTTAATCAATGACAATAATGAAAGAAGGGGACAGAGAAACACAAACCAGGTTACATTTATCGTCATCGTCATCAATGTCTTTCCAAGTCACTTACATACCTGCCCGCAGCATACCCAGTACTCTCCCCGCCATACGCTTCGATATAATCAAACTGGTCTCCCTCTTCCTCATCCGACATACGTGGGTCAGGGTTCACGACCGACAACCTCGCCCTGGGCAAATCCTTGTTCACAGACACTGGCACTAGGGAGGCCGATCCCGATCCCATCGGTGGCTGCCGTGGTGTCGAAAACGAAGGCGAGGGCGAC
>JBBPSJ010000431.1:0-11867 GCA_038093535.1 Boletus reticulatus
CTGTCTTGCTCTATTGACGGTCAACCAAGACGGTTCCTTCAAACAGCCCCATCACATCACTACAATCATCGCCAAATTCGAATACTGTATGCGTCTCACCTTCTTGAAAGAGATCCGGGGTCGCGTCACTCAGGCCGTCGATGAAAGCACTGCCTGTGATGAGCTTCAGCCCTGGTTCACAGAGAAAACTTACTCCACATTCGCTCGTCTACGCTCCCTACAACATGTAGCATCCTCCATGGCCTATGACGCCATGGCCCTCCCTCACATCTGGTGGACAGACACTAAGACCTGGCAGACTATGGTGTACAAAGGGCATTCTCTCACCTTTTCTGACCTTCGTAAGATGTTCTTGGACACCGAGGAGGCCCTGATCACCACCTGGGAGAAGAGGGTGCTCAGGGGACTCTCTTTGAGGTTAGAGTACGTCAATGTCCACATTGCTGACGACCTTACCAACAAGGAAGTCGGGTACTCGTTTCTCTCTGATTCCCGAAACGAATGTTTTCAAAGACGTACCCACCTGGTTGAGGCTGTCGTGGATGGCCAAGCTGGCTTTACAGATTTCCTGCTGCATAGAGATCAAGGCCTAGTGTGGAACCAGGCAGCGTTGCGTCAATGGCTGCGGGACCACGCGGATCTTCACAGGGTGCTTTTGCTGAGGGCTGAGATGCTGAGTGGATCTCCTGGTAGGGGTACAGAACTTACCGCCATGCTCTTATGCAACACCGAGACCCGCTCAACCCGTAACCTGGTGGTCCTTGGTCGTCATCTTTCGCTCCTCTGCCAGTATAATAAAACATCAGCTCTTACCCGCCGCGAAAAGCTAATTCCACATGGCCTGGATGCGGTAACGAGCGATGTTCTGATCCAGTCCCTTGTTCTTGCCCGTCCTTTTGCCCAGATCGCCGCCCGCATCTGCTTCCAAGACCCTACCATCAATCAACTCTACCGGGACCATCTATTCATAAACTTTGATCGCCTGTTTACCTCTGAAGATCTATCTGCAGTGATGACAAAGTTCAGCCTCCCCCACATCCACTTTCCACTCACCATCAATCCATGGCGACACATCCAGACTGCATGGAAACGTAAGTTCAAGTGCTCAGTGGAAGACCTCATGGAAAAGGATGCGGAGGATGATGTGGAAGCACTACAAGCGGGTCACTCGAGGGCCACGGAGAACCGGATTTATGGTCTCAGTACACAGAGTCTAGCAGGCGCTGGGGAGGATGTGCTCCCCATGTTCCTACAGGCCAGCAGTGCTTGGCAGAGGCGATGTGGCGTCATGCATGGAGGAGTGGGTTTGCCATACCAGCAAGCTCTCTCATCGGGTCTTCAAGTTCTGGAGCAAGAGCGGGGGCCTCAGGGGCCTACAATCCCAACAGATCACCCCATAAGCGAGGCCCTCATCGATAGGATTGCAGATAGAGTGGTGGAACGGCTCACCCCTATGCTGGAAAATATTCTTTTGGGGATCTGAGTTTCCTAGCAAAGGTTTATTTTTCAAGCCTGGCTTACCAGGGTAATGTCACCGTATGCACGCTATGAAATGTTCTTTCCAGTGTCAAGTTTCCCAGCATGGTTTTATTTTCAAGCTGGGTTACCCTAGTAATGTACTATGCATTCTTAAAGTGTGAAACTATCAACAACCTACATGGAATGGTCAAGCGCTGGCATTGGTGGGGTGTGAAAGCCAAGGGGGTTTGCAACCAAAATGAAACCACCGCATCATGATGGCATGGACCAACAGCCAATGTTCCAAGGGGATATTTATCACCGGGGTGTGATAAGCAGTTTGGGTGAGCTCAAATCAAGAATGTTAGCTTACTTTTTATTTCACTTGTAAGGTGATTCCCGGTTGGTTGCCGAGCAAAGCATGAGATCCGTTGGATTTCGGTATTGCCGTTTTTGGACAAGTCAGTCTGGATTTCAGATCAGCCATCCCAAAGTTAGTCGACTAGTCAACCCAAGACAAATGGCGACTAATCACAATTGAAAGGTCTGTCAAAAAGTGACGGGAAATGGGGGAAGAGCTTAGGAAGTTACCAGGAACAGACATATGACCCTCTTCCATTGCTGTTGCAGCCCGGGTATGAACTTGAAGCCATGCAAGACGACGGTGGTCCAGTTACAAGTTCGGGTTTGTCACAGGTCACAATTTTGTGACTCCGTACTACGATCATCTTTGAAATTTTCAAGTTGGGCAGGCTTTCTGGATGTCCTGCTGTCCGGAACTTGCAAATGATCATGGAAGATGCATGCCAGTGGGATGTATGGCACCCCCTAGTGAGTCTTTTGCAATATCCCAATGCTGGTCAAGTGATTGACTAATGGTTGCGCAGAGGTCCCGTCCAACGGTTCGCCGTTTGGGGGAGATGGATGCCAAGGACGAATTTTGGGTACCGTTACCTCAATCTTTTCCCTGTTGGTAAGGCATTTTACTGTTATATTCAATGCAAACGCCCTCTCCGTAACTTGTTAGAGACAGGGCAAATACTTGCATGCCACTATGTTGGGGCCTTCTTCCAGATTACGAGGCTCCCAAAGAAAAAGACAGTTAACAGCCATGGTGGCAAACTTCCTGGTGAAATCAACACTGGAGCGATGATTTCAAGTCACTGCAAGATGCAAGAGCCTTTGTCTCACTGGCGGGATGACCTGATCGCCAAGATCATCAAAAGGTTAGTTGGAATGTCTCTTTTGTGTATGTACGATGATTCTTTACAGCCCCCCCTACATCAATGTCAGGTTATTCTATCTCTGCCAGCCCTTCTTTGTCAATCTCATGGTACGCGCAACAACAGTCTGGACATGAACAGGGAGAAGCTTGGGCAAGTATAGTCGGTGGGTATGATGTGGGGTACTATGGGTGAGTGACTTTCCACGACATGGCTCTCTCTTTCTACAAGTTGAATACAACATGTGCGCTAGGTACACCTACTCTCTGGTGTTCACTGCAGAGTGTTCGCTTGCAGACATGTATACGATGGCGTTCAAAAAGGTACCCCTGGATCCTGCACTTGGAAGGCGGTACCAGGACAAGAACTTGTTCATGAGAGGGAGCCAGGATGATATGGATTAGCTCAATGTGTGTATTGATGGTGTCCATAGCTAATCATGGATCGTCCTGAACGCCGGGATCTTTAGGACTTACCGACAATGATGTGGCGGGCAGATCGCCCTCAGAGCCAATGTTTGTCCCCATTGTGTGTGAGCCCAAACCTCATTGACGCATGCCCTGCAACTACAGACCTTGGCTTCGATACATGCACTTACCCGCAAGGAAATAACGCGTGGGCTCGCAAGTCGTTTGATACACTCGCAGACATGCATTGTTATCTATCTAGTAATGACCGCACCGTCAGTCATGACCGTCACACTCAACATGTCCAATGGCTGCCCCTGGACTTCCATTCTACATTCTCGAATTTATCCTGTTGCTCGTAATGTGTTACAGTTCGGGCACTAGGCTAGCTGCCGTGTACATCCAGATTTTTCCGACGGCTTACCAATGATTTGACAAGTTGGCGGGTCTTGCCAATCAATATTTTTGCGACCAAAGCATATCGACATATCCGCGATTCATCGGTCGGGTTATCGTAATCTTGACCTTGATCTTGAAGACAACAACGGTGACCTTGGAACTTGGTCGTGGGTGAGCCAGTGGTGTTTGATGCACAAGAAGATATACGGCCGAGGACGACGTCCGATATGCAGCGTGCTGTTCAAGCGGCTCATGAATGCGATTAGGAGGATATTTGGGCGGAATTAGGATAAGTGGGTATGGAAAACGGGGCCGAACTCGGGGTGGGGATCATGCAACATTGGATGAGTGTTAAGACGGTCCTCACTCATTACCCCCGCACTTTAGCTAAACAGTTGTCCGAGTCATGGTCTGGTCGAAGAGCGCGCGTTGAGCAATTCGATTACATGTCAACGGTTCTCCCCGTATGAGAATGGCATGCGCCATTGTCACTGTTTCCTATCCCAAGTGCAACATCGGAACTCCACAAGTACAATTGGCGATGACGCTAATCGGTGTAGTTTGTCCACGGCAAATGGTTCCCGTGCGTCGATGCATCATCGACGCCATCGACACCCAATGACGCGATGCGTGCACCACACTGAAAGGTATTCTATCTCTCTCTATTGATTATGGTATGAAAAAATGGTTACATGCATGACGCATGGTTGTATAGTATTCACCCGCAGCGTACGTGCACACAATGCCGGTCAAGTTTTTATATTGCTCATATGCCAACAACTTATCGGGTGACCGAGGAGTCAACACCCCTATTACATAACCAAACGATTTGTCGGGATGATTCCGTGTGGTGTTGTCAACTCGAAATTCGCACAGGCCATTGCGACTTACATGCATTGCAACCAATGAACAACCTTGTTATATATGAAGGTTGCTCTGCAACTGGTGGGGGCGGCTCGTGATCTTGGGTGTCATTGTGGTTTTGCGGTGTTGGAGAAGCGGGGTCATCCGATCATCGTCGACCCTCGAGTGACCAAGAAGGTTTAAGCATAGGTGCGCTTGCACCGTGACCTCCGGATGCCCTTCGTTGCGGTAGGAATCTAAGTAGGGTCGTTGGTCACTGATGTACAACAAGCCACGCATCCGTGAGTGATCTATGTATCAGAAAAGGGAAGGAGAGACAGACCACATTTTCGACCATCTTGAAATCACCATGGGTAGCACGAAGTGCAGTTTCGTCCGTCTGAGAGGGTCGTGCAAATGAGGAACTCTTTTAGAATGGGGTCAAGCGAAAACAGCGATGCGAAGACGAGGCATACCTGGTGCACACGATCATTCTTGCTCTCTATGTCCTCCTTGTCCATGTCGATCGGGGAGAGAATGACGAATCGATGTCCCATGGGTGGTGAGAAGCGCAAGGAGGAGTCTGAAAATGCATGACCGTCACAGTCACGCTCATTGACCAAGTGGCCCATCTTTGGGGTGGCATCACGTATCTATGGAAAGCAGGAGCATCGTGCTCACGTGATTACCTTGAACTGCACTTTGCATACTATTTTAGCGCAGCGCCATCAGCGCGACCTTGGACACTCCGGATGGAGATCTCAAAATATATTCTCATGGTTACAAGATGTACTAGTATTGTCCTTAGGAAATTCATGATACCAAAATGGATATCCGTCAAAAGTCAATATTCACGCTCGCTGGAGGATCGAGTTTGAAGCCTGGCCAACGGCAGAATGCATTGCAAACGTGCTCTCTTGCGAAGAGCTTGACACCAATCACTAGATTTCCCTCACCGAACAGATCCTTCCCTGCATTGACACTCGGATGCGTCAAAATTTGTGGGTCCGTCAAAAGAGCTCCGCTCCCTGATACAGCAGCGTCAATACGAGTTCAAACAGACTTCAGCGAACATACCTTGGTAATCAGTGATATACGCCAAACCTCCAGTTTTTACATATTGAACGTGTTGCGTGAAGCAAAGAAACTGTGCGAGATCGTAACCCGGCTCATCCGGCTCGGGAAAAGGGTAGGGTTCACTGTTGTGAACATATTTCATGAACGATTCACCGTCTGGGATAAGCTCTTCGGCGAGATACGGTGTCTGAACATTGGCGGCGGCCGAGCTCTTGGCATTACTTTCATTCGGCTTCACTGCTAGCAAGAGTCCGGCATCTACAAAACGCAGTCTAGGGATGTTGAATGGAGGCGGTGTCGCGGCTTTGGAGACGGAACGATCGATGAAGTCGTAAGTAAGCTGAAGGAGAGATTTCGCCCAGTATAAAATGTTTGCTTCGCGGTAGAGCTTTTCGAGCTCATCCAGGACAGATAGACGGGGAAAACGTTTTTTCTGTGGGCGTTTAGAATCGTCCTTGGGACCATCGATGGCAGGGAGTGGGTCCCCTGTCTTGGACGGAATATAAAACCGCTTGACTACAATATCCTGGCATGGCTCCGAACCGATCCCATTGGGACGCAGTGGGCCAAGTGTGAGTTGCGCGAGTTGGGCCGTCTTGAATCCACCGTAGCCAATAAGAGCAGCTTCACTGACGTCACGCCGCAATTGGCCAGAAAATAATAACACTGACTGGATGTCAAAGGAACGTTTTTCGGAATCATCAAGGATGTCGTTGATAGAAAACGTTGGAATCGGGTAGAATTCAATGATTTCCCGTCTGAATTTCATGACTAAGAAGATACTAGATAAATAGCTAAAAATTGGCATGAATTTGACTGCGTACCAGATGTAGCATTCAGATTTGCGTCCCCGCCAGACTGCAGCGCATCCCACGAGCGATTACGGTCTGGGGAACATGACGCGATGGATCCGGATTCACCAGTAGGCCTAGCAACTGATCGTTTTGCAGGTGGGGACTTGGTGGAGATGCTTGAGATGCTTTCCGAATGTTTATGACCTCGCTTGCCTGTGATAATGACAGGTGGGACAGCAGTCCCAGGAATTGGATTGGATCGCTCGCCGGTGATAATGATCGGTCTTGAGGCAGTTCCCAGTGGTGCAGGTGTGGACTTGGATTCGGTGTGTTGGGCGCTAACGGTAGTGGTTGCAATGAAGAGAGAACTTTGGTGGTTCTCATATGCACGACGTCAAGTGGCTTGATCCTTCCAGTGGATTCGTCAGCAGTGTAAGGCTGTTCCGTAGTGGAAGCACGAGAGACGCATGAAGGACGACTTGCATGACCTGAAGGCCCTGGAGTAACAGATGGCGGCACGGGGGAGTCTCGGTCCATAAATGCCTCGTATTCGCTCCACTGCTTCGCTGGAACGACAACATATAAACTAAACGTTCTTGACTTGAAAACTGGATTCTTCGGCTTCCGGCCCCCACCCATCGCTGGCGCGAAGCAGTTACGATAGAAGTACGCTTGGAATGGGTGGTCATGTTTGGCGAGATCAGCCCAACACTCGTCGCGAACCACAAACTCGTCCTCACGCCATTTGAACTTTGAGTCAAAAGCTCTGATGCGAGGGATGATCAGGTTGAGCGCCAGGGTGATGAGCTCTGGGGCGGTGATTTGTGCATCGACGTCTCGTTTTCCCTCTGAGATACTCTGAGAGTGAGGTTGAGAAGTGTACTACTAATAAATCAACTAGATATACTTACACCGAACGGTGTTCCATGTGTACGACTCTTGCGGGAGGCACCACCTTCATGCAGAGCAGATACGTCGAGCATTATGGTTTCAATTGGAGGTGCAGGGCCGACTGGTTGACGATTGTAGGCCATGTTTGACCAGTACTGGCGTGCTAATGAGTAAAGCTCGTGTTGTGGACCGTAACCCACACCGGTGGGCGTGGGCTGCCGCTGCACGGAGGGGTGACCAATAACGGGTCCTGTGGATGGCTGCACGACGCGAGCTGGATCCGTGCCAGGAGCCACAGGACCGATAGGCTGGCTGCATGGTGCAACAGGAGGGGGATGAATGGCGGGTCCAGCGGATAGCTGCGGCAAGCAATCAAAATACATTCAGTATGTTGTCTTCAGAACCGGCCAACGATGTAAACGTACCATAGGCTGATGAACCCGCCCTGCATGCTGTGAGCGCCCTGCAGATGACCCTACCATCACTGATGGCATTGCCATAACCTGAGGTGGACGAACTGACGCTAAAGTGATATATTGAGTGAGGTGAGTTATCTGACATGTTCATGAAACTTACACTTGCGCTGTGCTGCAGCTACTGCACGTCGTACAGTGGTGGTGTCAGGGACTGCTGGGGCATCAGGAATGGCAGTTCCCACGGGAATGTTTGAAGACCCTAGAGTCCTGCGTCAGTACTATAGTGGTGTGAGCGACAGCAAGACATTACTTATGGAGGTTGACAGCGATTTCACATAGCGGTCAAAACACATCGCACATACCCATCGTCCGGGACGGATATTATTGTGCGACACGACGTAGAGACAAGGTTCCCCCTTGAGGATCGTCGTATGACATCTTTCACACGGACGATCTTCGGCGGCAGTGATGTCCTCTGAGTCTGTGAATTGAGTGGCAAGCTCAAAGTTCGGCATAGAGAAAGGCTGGATGGGGGGGAATGTCATATCAACCCCGCTGCGAGATGGAGATCTTTTATACCCTTACCACTTATCTTGTCTGTATTGAGCTGAAAACATGTCGCGACGGCAAGGCAATCAGTTCGTACTACGCAGGTTGAACTTGGCAAGCGAAACATACCGAATTTGGAAGCAAGGTGACAGCACAAATTTGGTATGTGCTTGAATTCGAAGGGGGACAGCGATGTGGAGCGACAACCACACAGAAAGCCTTTGGTGGATGCTGGTACGAAGAGAGTCAAATTTGTCTTGATGTATTTTGGGCAGCCGGTGTCAATGATCTATGGGCCATTGACCAGCATGACAAGTGGCTGCGTTTTGGCCTCGCACTTCACACAGGTATCGAGCCCTTTTCAGGACGAATTTTATGGATGAAAGTCTGGCACTCGAATCGAAATTCACAGCTGATCCTCTCATATTATCTTGAGACTGTGCGCGAGTTTGGTTGTAAGTCTGTCTCAACACTCTCATCTCCACTTTTTAACAACGCTGAAAATATACTGGTCTTGGTAGTCATTCCGTTGGTGACGCAAAGTGACCCGGGTACGGAAAACTTCGGCATCGCAAACGCCCAGACTTTACTACGTCAAACTCTCGATCCATCTCTTGCCGGCTTCATACAGCACCGCTGGATGCGTCTGAAGAAGAATGTGATGCCAGAGATTGCATGGTCGCAGTTGCGCCGTCGTTTCACACCCGGCTTTGAGAACATTCTCGACGAAGGTGTGAATGCAGGCTGGTATGATCTCAACAATACGTTGCAACAGTATGTTATCTCATTCATTCGTGTGACTACTAATATACTGATGGTTGATAGAATGGTATTCCGATGGTTATTCACCCCATGGTTACAGCAAGCACTCGACGCATATGTTGACCGCGTGAATAATACACCCAAGCGCCGTGACCGCAACAAGGTTCGTGGACTTGGTAATGATTAATTGATCGTGCAACTCAGCTCATGCTTAGGTGCTACCCCACGGTGTTTCATTGCTCATCCACATGTCGTCCCAAAATTATGGCGCACTGGACTTTAAGGTAAGTCTTCACTTCAAACCTCAAGTCAATGCTCACACGACACACATCTTAACAATCGTAGATAACTGTCACTCCCGAGCTGATCAACTATGCATCTCAGCAGTATATTACACCGTCACATCCCGTTTTTGACTTGGTACAGCGCTGAGTGCATTCATTGGTGAATGTTACGACGGTTTAGGACGTCCTCCTATGGTCCGCACATCTGTGTGGCAAGTCTACCGCAACTTGTTAGCGGTTATCCAGCAGCGCATGGAAACTCCAGTTCTTCTTACAGCTATCGCTACTGATCCTACAAACAATCCAATTCTGGACGAGCACCATCTTTTGCCTGGTCAAAAAGATCTTCCTTTCCGTGACTCAGAGGGTGACTACTACATGGGTGGTGTCGGCGGTGGAATGGGACTGCGTATGTAACTGACTTCTCGAGTAGTGCCCAACTCATCCACTCCTTGACATATGCAGAGGATGAGCACATCAGGTTGTTAGATAACCTGGTTGACAAAGATGAACCGAATGTCGAGATTGATGACGTTGATGCCCCACCAGCTCTGCTTATCACTGCTTTTTCGGACGAGGAAGAAGAGGTGGAAGATAATATTGACGAAGAGGCTTGACGGATGCAGATTAATGTGTACCATTCTTGTCTTGGAAGTATTTTTTGGGTGATGAATATATTTTTGAGGTGCACGAAGTCCTCGAAGTGAATATGACTATACATAGTATCGAAGACTTGTTTTTTGATGGGTCACGTGAGCACGATGCTCCTGCTTTCCATACGTATCCATTGCAGAATCTCCCGACTCCCGAGTTCCAAGTGTTCTCATTCTCTGTGCTCTTAGCCTACCCCCTGGATTGTGCACGACCTTCGCGCGACCTCGCCCCTTAGCACATGAAGATTGGCAAGAACGGCGATGTCTTGGTTCGTTCTATGGCGGTGCAGTTGTAAAACCGCACTCCTGCTGCTGGCTTGACTGGTGCTTCGTCTGGACTGGTCAATCCTCATGGAGTTTCAGTTGGCCGCGAGCAAGTTGGTGCCGATTTTACTGAGGTAGGGACACTCTTGTCGTACAATGTATATCTACCCTGACGTTTGAATCTTGAATATTTAGGTCATAAAAATCGTTTTCCAGGCTTCCTGCGGATCTCATCATTGTTCCTGAAAAGGATGGCTACCGCGTTTCCAGCGGGAATCAACGCTACAGGTGCAGCGGCTTTTCGTTTTGGCATGGATCGGTCGCGTTTCCCGTGCTTCCATATCTGCCACTTCTGCGGTTCTTATCCACGATGCTACTTCAAGTAAATCAGATCGATCTTTGAAACACCGTCCCAACTATCACTAGTTCCATTCCCCTGCGTCCAACCGACATCCCGACCACTGTTTCCATTCGATGCTACAACACCTTGCGTTGCTCGGTACCCAATTTCCGTCCGCAATGGAAAAGGGCCGGATGATCCCTCGTTCTCTTCCCACAGCCGGAGGTAAACTGTTACGGTCTACGAAGGGGGTACACTTTTTCCTTGTTCTTTTGCTTGTCCTCGTCTTCCGTTTCTCTACAGACTCGTCCTCTCGCCGTACGCGGCTGTATTCGTAGTGGAGTCGTCCTCCACATGTACCAGATACGCTCTCACGACCTCTTTCTCTTTTGGCTCACACGGCGCCCCGCCCATACCATATTAGGACTTCCGTTCCGTCTCCGCCACTGTCACCTTATTCAGACTTCGTAAGGCAGTGGCATAGCCTTCTCTTTTATATCCAATGATCTGCTATCTCGTGCTGCGCACTCATAGCCTCTTACTGCGGATAGCTGCGCATTCAACTGCGCTTTACTGCGGATGCTGCGCATCCCTTTTATATCCTTCATCTAGATTAGGGGCCTACCGTATATATAGTCGTCGTCTCTCCTTGTATTTTCCCTAAGCTAGTTCTACGCAATACCAGCGTTGATCTTGCCTCACCACCTCCGAGTTCTAGTGAGTCTTCGGATACCTAGAATAGGAGAGACCCGCTTAGGCTTCGCATCGTCTCGAAGCTCGGCACTCGTCCTTGAGTTGAACTCCTCGCTACCTCGCTTATTCTTCGACCAGTATCGCAGCACGCTACGACAAGTCTACGCTGTGCGTTACAAAAGAACTAGCTTTTCCCCTTGTCCCTACTTTCACGTAGAGGACATTCCCCCACTCCGACATTTCCCGAATCGGCAGATTCAGAGCGCCTTCAGACTCCCCGCCACCCTCTCCACCCACCGTGTCTTCTTCTTCCCCGCGCCCCCGTATCCACCTTCTTCCTGACGGACATCCGTTCCACGTTGTCTTACCTGACCGATTCTCCTCTCCGGATCGAATCGCTCACTATAGACAAGTCCAACAGCAACTAGCGGATCTCAACAGGAGCCAAGGAAGGGACTTAGACGCTCTCCCGTCCACCTCTGAATTAGCTGCCCCCTCTACACCCGACGTTGTCCTTAGCGAGGACCCTCCTCTTGTTTTTCACAACCCTGACCCGGAACCGACCGCGCAGGAGGACATACCACTTGACCCGGCTCTAGAAGACGAAATGGTTTCAGAAATAAAGGCCGGCCTTCCCGAGGACTTTACCGGGGAGGCGGAGGATGCCAACAGATGGCTCCTCTCGATGAACGCGTACTTCACCATCAACAAAGCACTCTTTACCGACACGACAAAGTCCCTTACTTTCCTCAACAAGATTAGTAAGGGCCGGGGAAAGACTTTTGCTGAAGGATGGTTGATGAAGCTCGCAAAC
>JBBPSJ010000432.1:0-11803 GCA_038093535.1 Boletus reticulatus
AACGGTGGCATTCATTCGTGACTGAAGAACGAGGCTGGCATAGAACTACGACATCGTACACGAGAACACTGTAAAAACGACCAGGGCGGACGAAACGAAAACACAAAGTCATGGGAACGTTACGCCTGATACGACGCTTCGTCGAGAGCGGCATGTTTGGAGGACGATGCCACAGGAGGCAGGTGGACGTCTGGCTGTGCCCCCATAGCGTGTCTTGTAGCTGTCGTCACGTTGGCAGGTTTCTGGCGTTTCGACGCACGCTCTATCGAAACGAGAGTCGACGGACATGCTTGCGAATTAGGGAACATACTCACTCGACGGCCTTGTCGACGCGGACTTCTCTGCAGCGGGACCATCCCTCGATCCAGTGGAGGACACGGTTGGAGCACGATCGCGCTTGCGCGATTTCTTCGAAGGCTGTGGGCGGGGAGGTGAAACGATCGGTGCGGACGGCACGCGCACGTTGTCAGCGAGCGTCGTGTATTTCTTGATGGCCTCGGATATGTCGCCCAAGTCGCTGGAGGCGTCGTCGAGTTCTTCTACCTCTCTGACGTTGTCGAGGACTCCGAGCGGTTGATGGACGTGTTCAGGAGTGGCCGGCACGAGGACTGACACGGGCGATGGTAAGGAGTTCGTATGTATGACGGATCACTTACTGGTCACGGTGGCAGCCTTCGCAGCGGGGCGATTGAATGGAGGTCGTATTTCCGAGGGGAACTCGCCTTGTGAGTTGACTGTATCGTCGTCGAACATCTCGATGTCGAACTCATCCAAAGGTTGGGTGCCACGAGCCTGTGTGTGAAAAAGGTCGATCGCAGTCGCAGCGAGATCGTGATGGCTACACACCGCTGTCTTAGGTTCCTCATCCTTGATGACGTCCGTTGGTGGTGGACCCTCTGCGTCCGAAGCGACAGCGCCAGAACCGTCGACGTCACGTGCACCTCCCTCTGTCGCTGCGCCACTCTCACCCTCACCCTCGATCTCGTCCACCACGGCTTCGTCCCCGTCCTCGCTCCCGTCGATATCGTCCTCGCTTCCAGAGGAGTCGTTCTCGTCCTCGTCCTCGTCAGTATCGTCCTCTATTTCACTGTGCTCACTTTTCTGATATTTGAACGTAGATCCCGGCACATCGTTGGCCCTTTCCTTACGCGCGGCAACCCACTCGCAGTACTGCCGCGCGAGGTCTTGCAGATGGTGGATGGTCTCGTCTTTCGTGAGTACCTCCTCTTGGTTCGACTTGTCTGACGTGCCCATGAAGAACTCGCCCTCCAGCTCGCCCTCCGTCAACACGTCCGACCTGATAACGATGCGGAGACGTTCTTGCGGCACCAGGGCCTCCTCCTCTTTGAATGCCACCGTCCGTGTCGACTTTGCACGTTGTCGGTACGCGTTTATGTTCAATGCCTGTAGATCGTGGTGAGTGAGCATATATCGATCCGAGTCCCATAGCAGAACGCTTACCTTGGCCAAGTTGCGTAGGGCAGCCACCACACCGTCGTCGAGCCGTGGATTCTCGCGGGCCTGTGCTCTACCAGTGGGATCGTGCCACGCGATGCGGAGTCTCTGGACGCCATTGATTGCGGTCTGAGCGGCACGTTGTTGCTCGCCAAGGACCGCCTCGCGCTTCAAGTACGTCACTTCCTCTTCCACGTCGTGTGTCGGAATCCGAGCGTATTTCGGCACTTTCGGATAGATCCCATCAGCCCAGGTGATGGAACCCTTGTACGGCAGCTGGCCCTCGGTAAGAACGTCGCTGCGATCACCGCCCTTTGCATCTTGGGACGGTGAGTCGAGAAACTCTGTCAAACTCGTCTGACGCAGCTTGCTCGTTTGTGCAGCGTCCTTCTCCTCGAGCAAGTCCACCATAGCGTAGTGCACTCTGATACGCAACGCGACCGCCCCCCCTTTCGGTTGACAGAGGAGCATCTGGGGGCGATACAAGCTGACCAAGCTGGATTCGGCGATCACGGCGGCGGCGAAGGTACGCATCACTCGCGAGTAAGTCTGACTAGGGTTGTTTTTCCACTTGCAGGTCGTCCAATCGGCAAATGCGAGTCCACGCATCGGAACGCTAGACTTGTCCCTCAGCAGACGAGACACCTTCGTCCACGAGCGGAGGAAGTTGGGAGGCGATCGCTTAAAGTCGAGGCTAGGTGCATTCTTCAGTCTCCCGTCGCCCTTGCTTGCGACGAGGATCGAATGCGTTTCTGACCACTCTGCGTTGTTAGCGAGGAGCGCACGATGCTTCTTCATCACGCTCTCGTGGCGCTCGTGGGTATGGTCCTCTTTCTCGCTCTCGTTGCCACTCCCCTGCTCGTTCCCGCTGTCGCCGCTCGACGCAACATCTCCATTGTCCTCGTCCTCGTCGTCCTCGTGGGTACGTCTCTTCCCTCGCTTCGACTTACCCTTTCCTTTCTTCTTTTCCTTCAAATCCACCTTTGCCTTGCCTTTCCTTTTGTCAGTCGTCTTTTCCGTCGTCCCTGTCAGACACTTCTGGGCCTCTCGTAGATCAGCGGTACTGCCGCCGTCCGTCGTCGTCCCGAACATGGAGAGAAGCGTATTCTGCTTCGTGATGCGCTTGGGGATGCAGAGCTCTTCTAACTGTAGCTGCATTTGTATGAACGACGCATAGTCGTTCCAGACAACAAAGATGACCTATAGTACGAGCATGTATAAACGGAC
The DNA here is from genome assembly GCA_038093535.1 of Boletus reticulatus. Classification (NCBI taxonomy): domain Eukaryota; kingdom Fungi; phylum Basidiomycota; class Agaricomycetes; order Boletales; family Boletaceae; genus Boletus; species Boletus reticulatus. Next base: position 2,683 of record JBBPSJ010000432.1, read on the forward strand.
ACGAGGAGTGAGATACGGACGTACTCGATGCACCGCAGAGGTCCGTTTGTAAGGAATGATGTCTGGGTGACACAGTATTGCCCTGACCATCGCTGCGCTTGCAGATCCTGGCGCCCACACCTTTCCGATGACGGGGACCATGTCGATCATTGGGTCCCACCATCGACAGAACTGTGGGACTAACATCAGCATTCGATAACATGCCAGCCAGTGCGTATGTACACTATACGGTAGTACACTATGTATCGCACATTTGGACAGGTCGTCGAAATGTGCGATACCCTAGTACCCTATGTATCCCACATTTGGACAGGTCGTCGAAATGTGCGATACCATAGTACCCTATGTATCCCACATTTGGACAGGTCGTAGAAATGTGCGATACATAGTACCGCAGTAGTACCGAAAATGGTAATGGTGTCCACAACATACCTCTTCAATCGCCCTCGATATCATCTCAAGACGGTCGACAATATGGTCATACACGCGTCGTGACATGAACGGCATCATGCACAATGATTCCTCAGGCTCGCAGCGGCGCTGAAACCAACGTATCAGTTTCACCTTTGCAACGCACCACTTCATGGATGCGAACGCTTGACGCTCTTCTTCATCGATGGGTGCGTCCATGCTCCCGATCACTTTGATCACGCACGGGAGCCTCTCGATCACTTCGTCCATATAGTTCCCCACGGCTTTCCTCCACCGATGCGATCGATGATCCCCGAAAAGGAGGGACGCTTCCGACGTCGGTCCCATGTGTCGCAAGAACGCGTCGTCCATGCACTGTCGAATGGAGAACATTGCGCCCTGCGCCCCTTTCATCCCGTCCACGGCGACCGTAATGTCCATGTACATATCTCGAAGTCGACCTACCGCCTCCTCGGCCTTTTTCTTGTGCGTACCGCTCGCCACCGTGAGTAGTTCGTCAACCTCTTTTTCATCGATCGGCACGTCGTTGAAGCATTGACAGACACTCTTCTCCATCTGCGCGACAGAGTAACATAGTATCTACGAGATACCGCTCCACCGTCAGTCACGTTTTGACACCGAAAGTCTCCTGCTTACCCCGCCGATAGGACCCATCATCGTACTGTGGAATCGCCCCATCTTCATGTTTTGCCGTCCATCGAACATGTGGATGCCCATCGACTCCGTACGTTCCATGAATTCCCATACGTAGTCCTGCCCGAGCAGCTCTGCCCATTTGCGCGGGTTCCCTCGAACCCCTTCTATCTCCTCAACGTCGAGGTACGTCTGTCCGTTCGCTTTCATCGTTCGAAACATATGCATCAGGCCTTCTTCTGCAGTTTGGCGGTACACGTGTTCGCTTTCGTTCTGTGAGAGGTGCAGAGCGACTTCCTTTGGGATTTTTTCTGCGCCATTCCAACGTGAGTTCGATCGTGCCACTCGTTCCGTTTGAAACTTACCTCCGTCGTACAGTATCGCCAACCATTGTCCTCCGAGCGCTAGCGTTTCTTCGAGCGTGTCTCTCTTCGGCTCGCAGCTCTCGTTCTCGTTCTCGATGGCCGTCTTCAATGCTTCCTCGCTGTCCTGTTTCTCGAGGTACGCTTGTTCCTTTATCAGATCCGAATATTGCTTCTGTAACACGTTCGTCCATTCTCCCACCGCGTGTAATCGATGCTGACCTCCTCCCGCGACCAGCTTTTTCTTTCCGATCGCATGCTCCTCCAACTCCAGTATTGGTAGCACCTCGAGCGGGTCCGTCCCCGGTATGTAACTCTTCTTGTAGCTGTTCTCCTTGATGTCCGTCTTTTGTACTATCAGCGGGATCGCTTTCATCAGCGAAAACCGGTCTGTCCCCTTCGTCAGGAACGACTGCACTAGTCGCTTCACGTGCACCATTTGCAGAGGTCGGTCGTTCCACGTTCCGAATCGAAACTCCTCCTTATGTTCGATTAGGTTCACCCGCGTGTAACCGAAGATCCTATCGCGCGCTTGGATCTCTAGTTTGTGTTTCTCGCGTACAGCCGCCTCGACTTGGCCGCTTCCTGCGCCGCCTGGTTTTTCATCGAACGTGATCGCAACTTTCGTTGTCTGTGTACATGGTGAGTCCTCTTGTTCTTTCATTTCGTGTTACTCACTTTCGTTTTCGCAGGGCTCTGTTTTTACTTTGAGTCATGCTCGGTTATGGCCGTGTAGTATCACTACTCACCTTCCCTCCACCTTTCCCTTTCGTGCCGCTCACTTTGTCTTTGCTTTTCCTGGCGGGCATGGCGGTTCTGTTTCTCGTAAGTCGTGTCTTTGCTGTTCGTGTGGGATTGAGACACGCTTATCTCGTTCTGTACCCTCTACCCTATATACCAACACTGCCCGCTCACGTCGTTTCCATCTCGGCGTCTTTGAACGTCCCGTTCGAGCTGGCGTTTTCGGTAAGTATCCATATATCAACTCCGTAGTCCATTGCGCCGCCTTATCGTTATGTGATTTGACTACACCGATTCTATTCACAGGCACATTGTTCATCTCCGTCTGCATCAGGCATATCGACTCCAATGCAATTCAAATACTGTTATCCGTTCGCGGGATAGAAGTTCTGGGCATACACCCCCCATTTACATCACTTTCTACCACGGTATGTTATTCATATGTACGCGTTTTATTACTCACCTCTTTGTCTGTCCCTAGGTCCTTATTTACATCGATTGTGTACGGTATGTGTCCTATACATTTCGTTACTCACCTCTTTGTCTCGGCCACAGTCCCCCCTTGTTCTAGAATGCGCTGTCATTTTCTACGGTAGGTGGTCCTTATGTACGCATTTCATTACTCACCTCTTTATCTCGTTCACAGTCTCCCTTGTTATAGAATGTTGCTGTCATTTTCTACGGTATGTGGTCCATATGTACGCGTTTCATTACTCACCTCTTTGTCTCACGCGAGGCCCCCCTTTGCATTGAATTCCATGGTATGTTGTTCATATGTACGCGTTTTACTACTCATCTCTTTGTCTGTCCCTAGGTCCCTATTTACATCGATTGTGTACGGTATGTGTGTCCTATGCACACATTTCATCACTCACCTGTTTGTCTAACGAAGGGTCTGCAATTTATGTCAATTTGGTATGGTAGACAATATTCCTATGTACATTACAGTACATATTCATCAGTTACCTCTTTGCATCTTTGTATAACACGAGATCTACTGCTTACATCATTGTCTGCTGCGACTGTATTGTGTGGTGTGATATGTTATTCATATGTACTTGTCAGGTTATATCCCTTTCTATCCTATTGCACATTTCGACAACCTGTCGAAATGTGCGATAGATATAGGTACTGTATACTGCACATTTCAACAGGTCGTCGAAATGTGCAATACAAAGTACTTATACCTATCGCACATTTCGACGACCTGTCGAAATGTGCAATACATGTGTTCAAAACCATGGCCTAACCGAGGGCTAACCCTGATTGAATTACAAAAAGTACCTAGTATGACTCGCCTGCGGGAGGTCATGGCGGTTACTACCGGACCATAAACGCGGTACAACGGGATTATTGGTGGCCTGGCCTGACAGCTTACGTCCGACGCTTCATTCAAGGATGCGCTGTCTGCCAGGCTAACAAGGTCAATACACATCCCACCGTCCCCCCTCTCACCCCTCTTCCGGTCGCCTCCACTCGCCCTTTCGCAACACTTTCGGTCGATCTCATCACGGACTTGCCGCCGTCCAACGGATACGATTCAGTCATGGTCGTGGTCGACCATGGGCTTACAAAGGGGGTGATTTTCACTCCAACTCACAAGAGTGCGGACGCCTGCGGGGTCGCGCAGCTCTTCTTCGAAAAGATTTTCCCACGATTTGGCCTCCACGATAAGATAATCTCTGACCGCGGTCCGCAGTTTGCCTCGGCCTTCGCCCTGGAACTGGCGAGACTCCTGGATTATGATCCCCTTCTTTCTTCCGCATACCATCCGCAAACCGACGGAGAAACGGAACGGGTCAATCAGGAGCTAGAGACGTATCTTCGGATCTTTTGCCAAGGGGACGCCACCCGATGGTCGGACCTCTTACCAATGGCGGAGTATTGTCATAACTCCTCCGTGCATTCGGTAACAGGAAGGACACCATTCTCATTGATGATGGGGTACGAGCCGAGGGCCTACCCAAGTTTAGGAAAAACCACCTTCCTCCCCGCACTAGAAAAACGCCTTGGAGACCTCGATGAGGCTCGCAAGGAAGCCACCGCCGCCCACGAAAAGGCACAACGATACATGAGGGAACGCGTTTCCTCCCGCTTTAAACCATGGAGGGTCGGAGATAAGGTATGGCTCGAGGGCCGTAACCTGAGACTTCGATACCCATCTCGAAAACTCGCACCACGCCGCGAAGGCCCATTTGAAATTACACAGGTAATATCACCTGTTTCGTACAAGCTGCGGCTCCCACGAACGTGGAAAATCCATAACGCCTTCCACGCCTCCCTTCTCACCCCATATAGAGAGACTGCGGAACACGGAGCAAATTTTGTTCCGCTTCCGCCAGATCTCATCGACGGAGAAGAGGAGTTTGAAATTGAACAGATCTTGGCCCATCGGGGCTCCGCACGTCGCCGCCACTACCTCGTCTCGTGGAAAGGATACCCGTCCTCCGAGAACACCTGGGAACCAGAGTCCAATCTTGGACACGCCAACGCCCTGCTCAAGGAGTATAAAGGCAGGGATCCCCTGGCCTTCCCTCCATCATCGTAACTCCCACCACCAGTCGTCATCTTTCGAGTCGAGCCGCCGCTCCTCCTAATTCACGTCGTACCAACCCTTCTTGATGTCCCACTCGCTCAATGTCGCAGTACCCCTTCGACTCCACAGACTCCCCATCGTATCGCGCCGCATCCTCTACGCTTCCATACTCGAGAGTCCCGCCGCTGCCATCGCCATACCCTCAGTACCCGCTTTCAGAGACGTTCCGGTACTCAAATCTTTGGTGGTCATCTTTCACACATACGCCACAGCCCGCACCGTCCACGCCCAGCTCTTCCCTGATGGGACCCTGCCTGTCTACACCGCAGCAATGGGACAGGCCATCCACGCCTCCAGAGAGGCAATCCTTGACGCCTGTGCCGACCATGGATTCGACAATGTCATTCGCGGACTCCCCGGTGCTATGTACATGCACATACTGCGCCCAATCGTCCACTCCCTACCTACACACCTCCGACGATACTATCTGGATGACCGCCCAAACCACCCCTGGGACAACGACCCCTGGGCCAGAGAGTACAGCCGAGGAAATGGATACTCCCCCGTCCCGATCTGGGACGATGACTCCACCATCGCCCCCGCCACTACCGGTTCTCCCTCCTCGTCCTCCCACTCCTCATCCACAATTCCGTTACTCTGCGCGTCCCCTTCTGAGGTCTCTCGCTCATCTTCCCGAAGCGGAAGTCCTGGAGTTATTGGAGGAACTGACGGTCCTTCTGTTCCCGGTGCCGCCCTATCAGACGTCCTCTCCTTCCTCTCCTCCGTCCCGCTCCGACCTCGAGGGACTCCTACCCCGGAGCCCTCCAACGTACTCCCCGCTCGTGAACACCCCTCCTCTCCAACTCCCACTCGACGGAATAATCGTGTTCCCAAGCGGAGCTACCGAACAGTTCCGTACGGACTCGCCAGTTCCTCAGCAGGAGCTGTGGGGAAACGTGTTCCTGGAGATCGAGGAAAGTCGCGACAGACAACTCCGTTCCCCTCCTCCTCTCTTCCCAATGCTGAGACCCGCGCGTCGACGCCCCTATCCGCGCCGGGTACTTCAGCCAATCCAATAGATGTCGATCGTTTCCCCTCTCCTCTCCTCCCCGTTACCCCCGCTCGCCCTACTCGTCCCCTTCGCTGCTTCACGTGCAACCAGACTGGTCACGTTCGCGTCGACTGTCCTCATTACGAGTGTCCACTCTGCCGGATGACTTCGCCCGGCCATATTCAGGCTTGGTGTCCACGACGAATCTGTCTCCTCTGCGGAGAACTTGGTCATTCAGACGAGTTCTGTCCCAAGCGACGTAATCCCCTCGATGACGTCTGTTACGGTCTACGAAGGGGGTACACTTTTTCCTTGTTCTTTTGCTTGTCCTCGTCTTCCGTTTCTCTACAGACTCGTCCTCTCGCCGTACGCGGCTGTATTCGTAGTGGAGTCGTCCTCCACATATACCAGATACGCTCTCTCGATCTCTTTCTCCTTTGGCTCACACGGCGCCCCGCCCATACCATATTAGGACCTCCGTTCCGTCTCCGCCACTGTCACCTTATTCAGACTTCGTAAGGCAGTGGCATAGCCTTTCCTTTTATATTCGTAGATCGCTATCTCGTGCTGCGCACTCATAGCCTCTTACTGCGGATAGCTGCGCATTCAACTGCGCTTTACTGCGGATGCTGCGCATCCCATTTATATCCTTCATCTAGATTAGGGGCCTACCGTATAAATAGTCGTCGTCTCTCCCTGTATTTTCCCTAAGCTAGTTCTACGCAATATCAGCGTTGATCTTGCCTCACCACCTCCGAGTTCTAGTGAGTCTTCGGATACCTAGAATAGGAGAGACCCGCTTAGGCTTCGCATCGTCTCGAAGCTCGGCACTCGTCCTTGAGTTGAACTCCTCGCTACCTCGTTTATTCTTCGACCCGTATCGCAGCACGCTACGACAAGTCTACGCTGTGCGTTACAAAAGAACTAGCTTTTCCCCTTGTCCCTACTTTCACGTAGAGGACATTCCCCCACTCCGACATTTCCCGAATCGGCAGATTCAGAGCGCCTTCAGACTCCCCGCCACCCTCTCCACCCACCGTGTCTTCTTCTTCCCCGCGCCCCCGTATCCACCTTCTTCCTGACGGACATCCGTTCCACGTTGTCTTACCTGATCGATTCTCCTCTCCGGATCGAATCGCTCATTACAGACAAGTCCAACAGCAACTAGCGGATCTCAACAGGAGCCAAGGAAGGGACTTAGACGCTCTCCCGTCCACCTCTGAATTAGCTGCCCCCTCTACTCCCGACGTTGTCCTTAGCGAGGACCCTCCTCTTGTTTTTCACAACCCTGACCCGGAACCGACCGCGCAGGAGGACATACCACTTGACCCGGCTCTAGAAGACGAAATGGTTTCAGAAATAAAGGCCGGCCTTCCCGAGGACTTTACCGGGGAGGCAGAGGATGCCAACAGATGGCTCCTCTCGATGAACGCGTACTTCACCATCAACAAAGCACTCTTTACCGACACGACAAAGTCCCTTACCTTCCTCAACAAGATTAGTAAGGGCCGGGGAAAGACTTTTGCTGAAGGATGGTTGATGAAGCTCGCAAACTCGGCTATCGCCGACAATGAAAAGACCTTCGACAAGATTAAAGAAGCTTTCGAGACCGCCTTTTCCCCCTACGATGTAGCAGCCAAGGCAAGGATAGACCTTTCCAAACTCCGTCAAAATGCTGGAAAGGATACCGAGGGAGCGTGGAGCGATGGGTTCACTACCTACGCTTCGCAATTCCAACTTCTCGCCGAGAAGTCAGGTATCACTGACAAGCATGCTCTAGTGGAGTGGTTTATCCATGGCCTCAGCCCCAGACTTGCCACGATGATCCTCTCGTGCGACAAGATTCCCGACAGCTACCAGGACTGGATAAAGAAGGCGGGCCAGTTCTCTCAACAACTGAGGAGAATTGGAGACTTACGAAAGGGAGTGCCACATATACCGGCTCCCTCTCCTCGATCGCACAGAGACCCGTACGCGATGGACGTAGATGCCGTACGCCTATCGCCGACTCAGCGCGCTGAGTATATGCGGAAGAATCAATGCTTCATTTGTCACCAGGTTGGCTGTAGGTCTTCCAACCACAAAGGATCCGGAACCGACCGGACCACACGTCCCCGCCCGACCACATCCTCCGGACGCACCGCACGTCCCACTTACAAAGTCCCGCAACGACGGGCACGGACCACCACCACAATGGAGGAGGATGATGAACTCTCGGCTTACCTCGAAGAAATGGGGAGCATCGAGAAAGGCGCCGCAATAAAGATCCTCAAAACTGCTTTCGGGGAGGGCAGCTCGTCTGCGGACGAGGAGGCTGGCTACCAGGCCATGGCTGAGGTAAGAACGGCCACTTACCAAGAGTGCCAAAAGGAAGCGATCAGGGCAGCACCACGAGCCAGGGCTGTACGATCTGGACCATGGAACAATAGGTTCTCTGCTATCGCGCCAGCGGAGCTCTGGGACGCCACCTCAGAGAAAGCCCAGGATCATTATCCTGGCACGTACCCATATGATGAAAAAGTCCAATCATTGGTGGACGCGGACGCAGCTACTCCCGAGGGTCAAGGGACGGGGCTTGGACCGCAACCTTCTTCACAAGAAACTGCCATCAGAAACACAGTCAAACACGGAATCAGAGTGGCACGGGCAGGAGTGAGTGAAGAGGCAGGGGCATTTGCGATATCCGGAACCGACCGGAACAAGTTGCTCGGACGTGGATCCGACCACGCCAAACCACATACGGCAAACAACGGTTTCTGTGGACACCGCATACAGACAACGTCTGGTTTCTGCGAAGGAGCATGTGAGATACCTGGACCCGACCAGGACACGTGGCTCGGAACACCTGGAACCGACCAGGGTTTTTGAAGGGCAGGGATGGGTCAACGTCATCTCTAGCCAATAACAATTTTTCCCATAGATTATCTCCAGTATTTGTATCGGGTGGTACTTCGCAATCCATATCTATTCCTGTCACCCTCTACCCACCCGATCGTACTGCGTTCAAAAGCGTTGACACAAAAGCCCTCATCGACTCCGGGGCAACCGGTTGCTTTATCGACTATGCAACGGTAGTGGCGTGCGACATTCCCACTACACGACTTAAGACTCCCCTGCGGGCGAGCAATGTTGATGGAACTCCCAACAAAAACGGCCTGATCAGAAAACAGGCAAGAGTAGTGATGAAACTCGGGGAAACGATAGAGACCCGTGATTTCCTTGTTATTGACTGTGGCAAGGATGACATCATACTAGGACTCCCTTGGCTCCGGGACGTAAACCCGACCATAAACTGGGAGAATGGAACGGTTTGGATAAAAGAGGCGGAACCGACCGTCACCAGCCGAGAGGACGATGTGGCTGCGG
>JBBPSJ010000433.1:0-11759 GCA_038093535.1 Boletus reticulatus
CAGTTTTTGGATGGTGGCTATACCATGTGTGGTGTGTTGCTACATCTTCGTTGGCTCTAAATCCCTTACAATTCGACAACCCGTTCACAGTGGGTGCGGCAGCGGCAAAACCGCGTATGGATCTTGTTATTCGCAACGCGATACAGGCCGGGGACATTCCCGGCCCTCGTTATCTCGCCAACGGGCAGGAGGTATGTGTATGGTTGAACTCTAATGAGGATGCTGTATTGAACCTACCAGATGGCACCGAGCAGTGGTGCTCTCTGTGAAGGGATCACTTCATACGTGGAGACCCCCGAGGACATCACAAATGTCGTCAACACGTTCGCTGATACAGGTGTTGACAGTGTTTGTATTCCCGTCCACTTTGGCTATGTTTTCCCTCTGATTGGAGTGATGGTCTCCTAGATCAAGCTGTCCATGAGTGGTGACGAAATCCTTGAAGATCTTCGTGCCGAGGTCACTACTTTCTCCGACGAGCTCGTCGCTGCAGGCGTCGAAGCTGCACATGCCAAGGGCATCCGTGTTTGCTCTCATGCCCGCTCTGATACAGCTATCCGTCAGTGCATTCAGTATGGGGTCGACATTCTGTACCACGGCTGTAAGTTCTTATCTTTCGATGAGACTACTTTACTGATGCAACGTAGCGTTCATCTCCGACGAGTCTATGGACGCCCTCGAAGCACAGAAGGATCGGATCTTCGTCGCTCCAGCCTTGAACATTCTTTACTCCACCTTGCTCGTTGCCGAGAAATCGCAGTGTATGACTCTACATACACTCACTCTTGTCCATACAGACTCTCACTTTGTATGTCAATTTTGCAGTTGGTTTCACCGCATCTGCCATACCAAAGTATAGGCGAGAACTCGATATTTGCATCGCTGCCTTGAAAGAGATGAAGAGACGTGGCATCAGAATTCTTCCAGGGGGTGATTACGGGTAACGTTTTCAAGTTGGTTCGAAAGCATACAGCCTAATCTCCATCGAATCAGCTTTGCATGGACGCCTCACGGGTATGTATAGTCTGATGAATCAGATCGACGCTAATTCTGTTTAGTTCTTACCAGGACCTTGAACTCTTTGTTAACCTCGTCGGCTACACGCCTATGGAAGCCATCCTGTCCGCTACTGCCCTAGGCGGCGAGCTTATGTTGCACCCCCATGAGCTGGGGAAAGTTCAGCCAGGTTACTATGCGGACCTTTTACTTGTAGATGGCAACCCACTCGAGGACATCAGTGTTCTGACGCCGACCAATGGCAAGCTTGACGTTATAATGATCGTGGGTGGTCACTTCATGGCTTGCGTGGCTCCACAATACTGAACGAGCCCTGCAGAACGGACAGATCCACAAGGCCAAGCATGTCTAAGGACGGTGAAGGAACACGAGAGAGCCGTTGAACTCTTCATTTCTTGATAGGCTCGACGAATGTGTTGAAAATTGTACTATATCTTCTTGTGCATCTAGTGTCTTGTATGGACCGATGAATCTACTCGTCTTCATCGAATGGGGCGCCAGAAATCAATGTTCTTAAGGCCGTGCGAAGCTAGACTCTTGACATCACCATCGAAACAATATAAAGACAAGAGACGCGGACATGAAACGGGAGACATAGCTATACGTACGGTTGACTGATCAAATCTAGAATGAAGATTACACGGGTATAATGCTTTGGAGGGAATAGATCCTTGATGGTTAGGCCACTTTCAATTTTATCATCCAATGTACTTCTTGAGCGCCTCTGCGCGCGTAAGATACTCCTCCATACTCGCCCGAATAGCAGTTCTTGTCTGCTCGTTTTTCTCGTCTACGAAAGGTAAGGTATCGTGTTAGGTAACAAGCATAACAAAACGCACATTTATGCGCGAGCATGAAATAATCAAATGCACCATTGTAGAGCGCATACGCAGATCGATAGTACTTCTTAACATCTTGTTGTATGGCTAGTTGGGTGATTTCAATTGCAGTCTGAGAGATTGTTGTGAGAAGGCCGCCAGGACAGTCGGATGAAGTATAATCTCGGCACATAGAGGTAGCCACCTACGTGTAAGAAAACCACCTCGGGTGGACGGGGAGGCCCCTTGCTGAGGTTGGTATTGTCTTCTGCCCTTGATTCCTCAAGCGAGTCTAGATGTTTTTTGATGATCTCCGCTCTCGAAAGATACTCTGCTACCTCTGACCGGATCAAGGACCTCGACTGTTCATCATGTCCATCTGTACTGGCTTGCTATGAGCAAAGATACAAACTGACATACGCGAGAAAGGGTACAAACATCGTTGTGCAAACATGAAGTGGTCCATGGATTTCATGTACTGTTTGTACGCCTCTGTATAATTATGCGAAGCATCAGCATCGATTGCCCGCTTAGCACACTTGAACGCTTCCTGGGCAAATTCATTGCGTGCGTCAGTTGTTCAATAATCGACTGCGGTAACCCGTGTAACGTTGCACTGACATCGAGGATGACTGATTGCGCTGTGGTGTGACCTTTGTCGGTACCATCCACGTCTGCCGCTATATCGGGTTGCTTGTGCAGGTCAACGTGAACGCGTTCCCTGATCGCATCTGCTCTGTTCAGGTATTCGTCCGCCTTTTCTTTCAAGAGGGCTCTCGACTTTTCGTTCTTCTCATCTAGTATGGATGGAGACGGAAGTAAGAAAAAAACTTCAGGTTGTGTGCGCGCCTGCAACAACACAGTAATAACACATACTTTGCTGGGCTGCCATGAGGTAGTCAAGAGCGGCCATGTATTGTGCATACGCTTCAGTGTAGTCATGGTTATCTTCTGCGTCAATAGCGTTGGACAGGAGCTCAAGGGCGTTCTGTGGTGAATCAGCAATCAGATTGGCAAAATCACAATACCGTACGCTTACATCGAGGAAGGTAGCTTGCTCCATGATTCGATACTGGTGGAAAGAATATGGGTGGCTGCTGCGGTGGCAGCAGGTTTGAGGCTCTGATTCGAACTAAAATTATAACTTCAAGGGTCCGTCCGAGTCGGTCTTTCCTGTCACCCTCTACTACGCTATAGCATCATGGTAATGGCGTCGCGTCTTTCAACGTCCAACCATGCCAAGTTCAAGGTGGGCCACCCGGCCAGATGAACAGCTCGCGTACTCGGACCCGATTATTTCGCCCCCTGGCCCAGCCTCGTCTACCACCCTGAAACGACCAACTCGACGTATCGGTAATTAGTGGTTGGCATGTAGTTGTCATGTAGCCATTGTTTCAGAGCGTCCGACTACTAGGCTTTCATTCAAACCACCACCAATGTGGCCCTCCTGGTTCCTTGGTGTCACCGTCCTGCTGGCGCCTGGCATGCATGCAGCCGGCCTTCAACCTCAGATTCCGTCTCTACAATCGTTTTATCCTGACCCACTAGGACGGGTGTTCATTCTCAGCTCAGAAACACAGATCCTCGTCGACGAAATTTGTGCATTTGACAATGGCTCTCATTCCACTGACAATGGACCTACTCTGCTTGACTTTGCGGAGACTTTCCGATCGGACCTGATCCATATGACATCTTTTGCGCTCCCTCCAGTCAAAGTTACACCATTCAGCCAATCCCACCTTACCCATCCCAACAGCAGTAGTTCAGCTATCGTCCTTACCCTCAGTTCTTCAAACAACCACACGCTTTACTCAGGCATCCCTACACCCGAGGCTTATGACTTCCTTGTCTCAAATTCCTCATACGTTATTTCTGGCTCCGGACCGATTGGCGCGTGGTGGGGAACAAGGACTCTACTGCAACAGCTCGCGTTGTCCGAGCAAGGATACAATGGAACATACACCTTCCCAGCTGGGAATGGTACTGACAGTCCCGGCTGGGAGGTACGGGGTTTCATGCTCGATGCTGGACGCCATTGGTACACGACTGAGTTCCTTGGTAAGTACCTCTTCATCCAGATAAACTCTCCGCGCTGATCAATGTTTCAGCTGAGGTGTGCACATATGCATCCTTTTTCAAGATCAACGAATTCCATATTCATGCCTCCGATAACCTCTGGATACCTTCGCTACTTTACGGTCCTGATTGGCGTTCACTATACTCCGGGTTCCGGTTCGAACCACCCCGAGACTCGCCGATCGCTGGCCTTGTCCCCTATCGTAACGAGTCGTGGAGCCCCACCAGCTTTGCTGATCTGCAGACACACTGTGCGCAGCGTGGTGTGACCATCGTACCTGAAATTGACACCCCTGGTCATTCCCTTGTGATATCACAGTGGCGTCCTCAGCTTATGCTAAACGGGACACCAGATTCCCTCAACCTGAGCTATCCCGAAACTATACCCACCATTCAGTCCATTTGGTCCCAGTTCCTTCCTTGGTTTTCGTCTACTGAGGTTTCCATCGGTGCTGATGAATACTTGTCGTCACTCGCCGATCAATATATCTCATTCGTCAACGAGATGTCATCTTACATTGGAGGAATCAGTGGGAAGAGCATTCGTGCCTGGGGCACGTATGAACCAAGCAACACGTCATCTGTCTCAACGAACGTGACGATACAGCATTGGGACTTTCCAGCCGCTTCGATCCCCGTTGATCTCCTTCATTCGGGCTATCGAGTAATCAACTCCGAACAAACTTTTCTCTACCTCGACGGGAAATTTCCTGGAGAAGGAGGCTTCCCCCAGACACTTAATATTTCCCTCCTCTTTTCTGGAGCTACCGCAGAAGGTGGTGGATGGGCACCCAATATCTTCTCCGCAAAGGATCCAGCAAATAATACAGCCTACAACACTGTGGGACTTCGAGGCGCCATCTTTGCACTCTGGAATGACTGGGGGCCAAATGCCACGACACCTCTAGAGACTTATTACCAACTATCACAGTCGCTTGCCGTCTTCGCGGAAAAAACTTGGGCGGGTTCTGGAATCCGCGCGTCGGAGCTAACAATGGAACAGTTCGAAGCCGCTTATCCCCCACTCAATGCCCGCGCCCCGGGACAGAGCCTCAACCGTGCTGAGAAGAACAAGACATCAGGTGATGTCGTGTTCGCGTTCGAGGAATTGCCTTCCCTGCCGTTTCACACTGGCGTGGAATCCGTTGGTCCTCCGTATACCCTCTCATTCAGTGTACGGCCTTCTGCTGCAGATGTGCAGACGACAGGGGATACTACAGTTGCGGAACTGTTTACGGGAACAGATTCAGCGCTATTTGCTTCTTCTCTCACATTCTCCTCCAACGCGGAGTATTACCCGCTCCCTCCTGCATTCCAACTGAAGCCGGACATCTGGACGAACGTTACCATCCAGGCAACTAGGGAATACACGTCGGCAAGTGTTGTCCAGGAGGGTGGTCATTCAGAGACATACTGGTATCAGACCACGCTGGACATATGGGGTGATTACCTCACGCAGGCCAACATGTCGTTCGCTGCGCCATCCGCGACAATTGGCAGCAAGGGCTTCAGAGGTGATATAGCGAACATTGTGTTGCGTATCGATTAAAATAGCAGAATTCCACGTTTTTGTTGTCCTCATGCCATGTTCTGTCCAGGCCAGCTGACCCCGCTGCGCTTAGCTTGCTCGGATGCTTCCGAAGGTCGCTAGGTATGCCGTGAGCGGCGTCCCTGCCACTTGTTCATCAACCCACACTAGATCGATAAGACGCCGACTCATCCTTGCGTCGTTGCGCGGGATCAAACAACGCTACAGCAAGACGTCTGCCTAATGGGGGTAAGCAGTGGGGACACTTGCTCCTCCTTCGGCGTCGATGGGAGTTTATGCGCGAACCTAAGGTATCTCAGGTTTCTCATCCTGTACCGGAGCAATGTCCTAAAAAACCTGTTAGTCAAGGTTTCCGTTCCAATTGAAGTGCACAGATTGCGCCCGCCAAGCTGTCCGAGTCATGGCAGTGTCTAAGGCTCACAGGTCACTTTTCTAGTACTACAGCAACACTTTTGAATAGACCCGTAATTGCATCAACATAAGTAATATTCTTCCATTCCACGTTCGATCCAGTGCTTACAAATACAACTGAGGTTGCAGCCGCAGCGTTCTTGCAATCAGGTTCAACTCACAACCCTGACACTGGTTCAAGGAGCGCTACCATCCTGTAGCTTCTTCGCTGACGAAAAAGCGGTGCAACTCAATCTGTCTATCCCCAAGATTTGATAGCAGGACTTTTCCCGTAGTGATAAAATGACTTCTACGTCGCCGATATAAGATGCCTCAGACGGTTGTTTTCTGTCCTCCTCCCACTGCCAAAGTATGGGATTTTCAACGCTAACTTCCGCGTCGCAGAGGTCGGTTACATATACCGGCAAGCGGCCAAGCCCAGTTTCGCCGCATGCATACGGAGCTCCTCTCGCTCAGCCCGTGCAGGTCTGGGTACCGTTTTACGTCCCTTTTTGCCCACACACCGTCTTCCAGGATGCCCGACGGTACTGGTTCTATCCTGTCAACCACCACCCGTCTCACCCTCCTAACCAGCAACATGCGTCGTCCCGTTCCATGTTGACAATGCTATCGAACGCCTGTCCGCAATGTCAGCAACACCCTAAGCGCCCAGACTACCGGTTTTGTTCCGTTGCTTGCGGTCAGTCTGCTGCTCGCTCTGCACCGGAACTGAAATACCTTTACCCTCACCACGAGGTGTTCGCTAAGAGTACGTTTTACGGATATTTTTTGGAAGCATAATTCTGACTTGCCGTTTCCGCACTAGTTGCGACGCAATTCCTGCAGTGCTGGAAAATAGGACCCCGTCCGACAGTACGGGCAGTTTATATGATTACCTGGACGGAATCGTCTCAAAGACGCTTTGAGCGGTATAGGTGAGGCGTTTGCTCCCTCCCCACCTATTTTCCATAAGCTGAATTGACCGAACAGAGACGCCGTCGAAGTCCGGGGACAATTCAAACGCAATGGCTTTTACCCAGGGAACGAGCAGAAGCGATTCCGGAGTACACCTCGCGCGTGTACCCTGGGCGAGGGAACAAACCTCTCACCTTGCTACAACGAGGCGTGCTGGATGTGCGAAACAATCCGGTGCGGGTTCGAACCGCACCTTGAACGGAAACGGAGGTGCGTTTCTGTTTTTCCCGTGGATAGCCCAAGGGCAATTCGTGGCGTTTTTCTGATGGTCTTTGCGTCTAGGAGTGATCTCGGCATCCGACTCGGTGCGGGCATCTATACCAGTCGTTCCTCTTCCAAGTCAGAATTCTTTCTTTCTTTCTTTCTTTCTTATTCCAGAAACCAAAGTGCTAATCCGCCTCCAGGGCCGCTCAATACGTTGAGAACAGACACGACCCTGATTCGAGAATCAAGGCGATGCTGGTTTGCCGCGTCGTCATCGGAAATCCGTTCGTGACTTGCCACGAAGACCCGACGATCAGAAGCCCACCGTTGGGGTATGATTGTGTGGGTCACCTCCTGTCCGCTCCGAGTCGCGTCCTTCTCACTCTTTTCGTCCGCCCATGCGATGTAGGTCTATGGCGAACCAGGCGATCATAGTGCCTTTCAAGAAGACGAGTGGGTGGTCTATAATGCGGATGCTATCCGCGCCGCATATCTCGTCTTGTACGAAACGGCGCCTGACGCTTGAATGAGACGAGTAGCGGCTGTCCCCTTCTATACCTTGATAACAATCTATTCAGGAATAACGGGGAAAAAGTCCGTTGATCGACGCTGCACAAATATGAGTTCCTCGGTAAACGGCTCCCCGCGCCCGTAAATTCGGCGCCGTGTCACAAGCGGGGATGTTTACAGCCTCTGTACAGGATGTGTGGTGACATGTTCGAATCAGATGCTTCTTGTTGGAACATGCTGCAGCAGTGGCTGTAGCGCAACTTCGACATGGAAAAAGAAGCACATGCAACCATCGGTGTTCAGCTTTTTTTCTCTCTAGGTTTTGCGGTGAGACGACCGCAAATGCGGTGCGTTGGATCGTGCCGGGGTGGGTTTTAATTAGGACGAGGAAGCACCGCGGTTTTCGTATTTTTGGCACGAAGGCCCAGACCGTGACCCCGAAGCGCAATTCATCACGTACACAATAGCCTCAGGCTGTTCGTGCGTGAGATCGAAAGTCGTGTGGGGAAAAAAGAAAAGCAACAGCCGCGGCGTAACAGCGACTATGGACGGATGCCCATCATCATCGACCTGAACGTCACGCTCACCGAGTATCGTTCAATTTGGGATCCGACGTTTACCTTGCGTACGCGGTCGCGCCCGGCCCGAGGTACCGAAGAACATCTATCATAAATATGCGGTACGTACGTATCTTATCTTGGGATCGAAGGAGAGCGCCATGAACTCTCCACGGGCACACCCTGCGGTGTTGTCATGCACGTGCCGGGCGCATCAGCCATCAGCGCTTCAGCTGTGTACGGTAAGCACCTTAAAACCCGGCGACGAGTCAGAGGGGACAGAACCCTTGGAATTTGGCACACGCTCAGCGTTCTGTGCTCGTCTTACATTCGGGTTCTTACGATCCACAAGTGGCTACTGCGCCACTGTCGGCGCGAGTCTCTAGTACCATCTGACGTCCAAACGAACGACATGACGCGATGGTAGTAGTACGGCGATTCATTTCAAATCGTCGCTGATAAGGTCAAACGAAGCATCCGTTAACCGTTTCACCCCCTCCATAACTCCCCCCCACTGGACATCCTGATCGGATCACAATGACGACCCAGAAAGCACTCTGGCTCCCAAAGATCGGTGCCCAGTTTACGCTGGGCAGGAACACGATTCCAGAACCCGGTCCAGGCGAAGCGCTCGTCCAATTGAAGGCGAGCGCCCTCAACCACGTTGATGTGGCCATTCAACGCTCGGGCTTTTTCGAGATCAAAGAGTACCCCGTTATCCTTGGCGAAGAGGGTGCTGGCGTGGTGGTGAAAGTAGGTGATGGGGTCAGGAACCTGGCACGAGGCGACACTGTGTGTGTACCCTTTCTTCCCTGATTCTTGTCACACGCGAGGCGTGTGGTATGCGTGTGCTGAGCAACGTGCACTTGGCCAGGTTGTTCCAGGCGACGTTTGACAACAAGTACGGGTCGTTTCAAGAGTATTGTTTGGTGCTCGCAGAGATTGCGGTCAAGGTTGGATCTGCTGATGCCATCTCTTCTTTTTCATTTCACCCAAACATAGATTCCACCGAATGTGTCGTATGAGGAAGCTGCTTCCATCTTGATTGCGTTTGCCCCCTTTGCGGTGGCCACCTACGCTCAACGGCCACAGGGTATAGCGCTCACACCGCCATTCGAAGAAGACGGTCTTGGTAAGTATGCAGGGCGACCGATCGTCATATTCGGTGGCGCAACTTCTGTAGGTCAACAAGGTACACCTCGGGCTATAGCATAGTTACATACCGATGCGATCCCCCCTTTCTAGCGATCCAGCTTGCCAGATTGTCCGGTTTCTCACCCATCATCACGACCGCCTCGTTGCACAACGAAGATCTGCTGCTCTCCCTTGGCGCGACGCACGTCCTCGATCGTAAATTGCCCAACCCTGCGCTCATAAAGCGCGTCCGGGAACTCGTCGTCGCTCCCCTGGCGTATATCTTTGACGCGGTGTCTATCAAAGATACCCAAGAAGCCGGCTACGCTCTTTTGGCGCCCAGGGGCACCCTAGCGGTCGTCGGCCCACCCCGAGTGAATGGAGAAGACGACGGGAGTGGAAAAAAGGTGATCATGGTCCTTGGTTCTTTTCATTTACCACCGCACCGCGCGATGGGCGCCAAGTTTGCGATAGCGTTGACGCGGTGGTTAAAAGAGGGACAGATCAAGGTGCGTGTCATCGTGTGTGGTGTATGACGAGCTGCGGAATGGATGTGTAGTCGAATCGTGTGGAGGTGGTGCCGGGAGGGTTGAATGGGGTTGTGCCTGGGTTGAGGCGATTGGTCAGGGGTGTGAGTGCGACGAAACTGGTCGTCCGTCCGCCTGAGACTATCGACGTGTGAGGGGTCGCGACGCGTTTCATAACGTACAAAGGGGTGTGGTTACGGGTCTGTGTACGATAACTGGATAAGTATATGTATACAAGGAAACGGAGGGAAAAAATTTAAATGGATTCAAGCTCGTCCGGTAATCAGAGAGATAGTGCACAGCGCACGATAAGCCGCTTGTTCAAATCAGATGACTCACGTTCAAATGTCTCCCCCTCTTTGGTGGTGTGCTGCCTTGCATCGAGCACGTCCCGAACATGTCTAGGCCACGGTGCAAGCTGCAGGATGCGCACCGCGGTATGATAAACAAAAAGCAGCGTGTAATGCAGGCACCAGCGAGTGGGGCATTTGTGGGGCGCTTATCGCCGCAGGGTCCGAGACTCGGCGCGGGGGGCTATGTCATTGTCAACCACAGTGGCGTACCTGTGGTTGACAAGTATCGCTCCGCGTTGACCGTGGGGCGGGGCCAATTCGAGGTGCGATTGGATAGGGGGTGATGGTTCTCCCGGACCGATGCTTTGCAAGCCTCGTTCCACGTCACTGATGAGTATGGGTCAATGGAACCCCTCGGAAGGACCTCGGCGTGGGCAGCCTAAAAGGTAGTGCTTGAAAGATCTGCTTGGATTTCATTATAGAACCTGTGCTGTCTCACAACCAGCGTGAGTACCCGAGTCCGAGGGTGTGGGCTACGCTGGACATTGGCCCCGTGATGTGATGGGGTCAGCGAGTGCTGTCGTATGTGTTTGTCATGGGTTGGTCCCGTATCTGCTTGTCAAGGCGTTTTATGTGAATGACAGATGTGTGACTGACCTCGCTTCTGTGTTTACCGACGACGGAGGTGTCGTGGTGAATTTTTTCACAAGCAGACACACACCTTGAAATCAGAGATAAGCGCCAGACTCATGGGAACAATAATTTGTGTTGGTTCAGCGTCCGAGAGGACAAGATCCGGAACATTACAGAGCTAGTGCAGGGGTGGCAAATACGAAATTACCATTGTGCAGACCCACTCCAACTCGTGTATCCGCAGCGTGTGATTCGTCCGAGGGTGAGTTGCACGACGTGTCGTTATGTAAGACCCGATAAGTGATAAGGGCAGCCTGCGAATGCGTGTTTCGAATTTCCGTTCCAGCAGCATTGCAACCTCACGAGATGCACGCTGATATGGAAAGCCAGCTGGCGGGGAGAGAAGGGCCTCTTTAAGGACTGATGGACTGACGTGCTCCCAAGCTGGCCCAGAGAGACAGCCGAGTCGGTGCAGATAGGGGATTATTGCCATCGCGACCCCCCCGTCGTGTGACGACAATCGACCAATCGGAAGAGGCGATACGGAGGGGTGTTGGTTACGTACACATGGTCTTTTAAAAGTGGGCTCAGACACAGTCTCACCCCAGACACTATGCGCGGTCTCTCCACCGTCACCCTCGCCCTGGCTGGCCTCGCCGCACATGCTCTCGCTCACTCCTCCCCTCTGGCCCGTAGAAAGTCGCTCGGGTTCGGTCCTGACCTTCCTCATGCACGCTTCCAGTCCGTCGACCTCCGCACAGCTTCTCCGCCTGATCCCACCAGAGACCCCTACGCCGTCGCACGCGACTTTTTGAGACCGTACAACGTCTTCCAAGCAGGTCGTACCTACGTCATTCGTCCCGATTCGTACACAGACCATGCAACTGGTGTCACCCACGTCTACGTCCGCCAGCTCATTGGCGGTATCGAGGTCACCAACGCTCACATCAACTTGAACATCAAGGACGGCAGAGTTCTCAGCTTTGGTGATTCCGTATGTCGTGTGCCGTCTTCCGTTCCGCCGTTCCTGACCCGTCTTCCGTAACACCAGTTCTTCGCTGGCCAAACCGATCAGA